>APFE031227349.1:135065-150114 GCA_000404065.3 Pinus taeda
TTTTTTTTTGTCTATTATTACATCCACTTTCTCATCCACTTTTTTTGTGCTATGATTTGTGCCATATCTGATGCCTATTGTTGCAACCCACATTTTCTTCCACTATTGCATCCACATTTGTATCCTCTTTTGTGTCCAAGTTTGCATCAAATATTGTTTACGTTTTTTGCATCCCATTTCAAATCTACTTTTACATCCGCTTTTGATTTGTCCAATTTTGCAACTAATTTTGTGTTCACTATTGCACCCATGTTTGGCCCATGTTTACATCCTTTTTTTCATCCAAATTTTCCTCCTTTTTGCATTCAAGTTTGTGTCCTTTTTTTTACATTCATTGTAGTATCCACATTTGTTTCACCACAATTCATGCTAAGTTTTATGCCTACTATTGTGCCCATGTTTTCTTCCACTTTTTCATCCATGTTTGAATCCTATTTTGTGTTCAAGTTTGCATCCACTTTTGTGTCAATTTTTTTGTCTTGTTCTGTATCTACTTATGTTGTGTCCACTTTTCATCCAAATTTACGTCTATTTTTACCCCCATTTTTTTTGCTCACTTTTGCATCCCTTTTCCAACACACATCATATTTTTTGCATTGATTGTATTTCTTATGACATTGAAAATTAAGAACAACTGATGACAATGTCAATAATTATAACGATGATGATAATGAAGATGATGGCGATGACATGAATTGTGATTGTTATGATAATGACAATGATGATAAAGACGATGAGAGTTACAATCACAATGATGATGATGATGCTAATGACCTTGGCCATTCTTCCCAATTTTTAAATGTTGTCATGGTCAAAATCATAATAATTATCTTTGGCGACATCTTCCAAGTCATCATCATCTGATCATCATTATCATTATTTTCATCTTGGTCATCATCAAGAACAATAATGGCATGAATGATGATTATGATGTTCATGATGAAGATGACAACAATTATGATAAAAATTATATTAGTTATGATGATGGGGATGATGACAATTATAATGACAATGATAATGGTAGTAATGATGATGATCATCGATCATCTCTAAAAAATAAAGTTATTATTTTTCTTGCATATATCATGTGTCCTGACAACCCTTTTCGAGCACTCGTAACATTTTTTAGGTCGATGATATTTCTTATGATGCCTATAATTATGAACAATTGATGACAATATCCATAATCATGATGATGATGATGATGAAGACATGAATGGTGATTATGACGATAATGAAATGATGACAATAATGATGAAATTGATGGTGGTGATGATGGCGATAATGAAGATGATGACCCTCCCTATAAACTAGGGATATACTCATAATGAGACAAAAAAGTACTCTCAAGTTGAAATATTCATGTAAGAAGGGATCTAGATTGATAAGCATCAATGATGATTTACATCATCATAGCCAACATTGTCAAAATAGTAAGGCCTTGACTAACAAGTTTATCTCTCCATTAGATCAGAGCACAATGTTGGGATGCATAAATTTGGACACCACTGCCTCTCTAGGCACTTACCCCACCAAGTTGTTCACCAGGTATGTCCTCACATGATCATTTCCTAATCCACTATCATAATATTTGACACCAGGGAATGCCAATTCTCATGACTATTCTTATCTTGGATTCATGTACTTGACTTATGATGATTAGTCCTAGTCAAAGTCCAAATTCTCAAAGAATATTGGTCCCAGATGTTTATCCAATCCACCATTCTCCCGACTAGGGTTACGATTGTTAGTCCTGGCCATAGTACATGAAACATGGATAATATGGTGTCTACCCTCACTCCCTCAACCAGAGAGGAGACATCCACAAGCATAAGATTTTCTCAAGAATACCCATCATTTTCATAGAGAATAACATCATTAATTTGTTTTCATCACGTGACGCCTTTATGATTAAGCATTCATAGAGGCGTGGCAAAATATTTCCCATTTTTTCATTTGTGATCAAATAAAATAAAAAAGTGAAAGCCAAAATCATTAAAGATACACTATGTTGATTTATCTAAGTCTAAACTCTAAGGTTGAAGTGAAAATTCATGTAGATCTTATATCTACGAGTTGTGCCAAACTTATAAAAACCTTATTCCCTAAGTCCTATAGTTAATAGAATGAAAAAGAAAGAAAAATAAGGGCCAATGAATGGTAACTCATGTATTTACTCCCTCTTTGGAAAATATGTGAATATATACACTCCTAGTCACACTTGATCACATGTTTGTGATGGTTAAATCATGAATTACTCTTTTCTCCTTGCATTTTCACTTCATCATTTAAGCACCTAATTGAGGATGTAGGGAATGTTTGTTGCCTAAGCCTTTCATGTCTACTATTGGTTTAATTATGTCACACTACTGTCAATTTATGTGACGGAGTGAAATACATAAGTTTGTGGAGTTATTAGAGTGACGTATTAAGTTAGTCACCACACACACATGTATTACATCTCATTGATCCACATGTGTGTATTGGAGACTCATTGCTTGACATCTTTAATCGAGACTACTTTATGGATTTAATGGTATAACTTACAAAATATCTTGTTAAACATTGCGATTCATCCTTTCTTTTCCTTGAGACACTTGATAATATTGATGTCACTCCCAATAATCCATGGAGATGGGGAGTATGAATTGCTTGTGCTAGAAATAGAATTGAGAAATAGAGGTTTTCCATTTGCGATATTGGAGCCCTAGACATTGGATACATGGTAGTAGTCCTCGATGTCAATTAACTAAAATTGTATTTTCAATAATGCGAAAAGAGGTAAACATATTGGTAACCTTGATGTCTTCATCATTTCAAATAATAACCATTCCACCAAAGTATCTCTAAGCATCAGTCACTACTACTTGGAAATTCCTCCCCCATTTTCTAATTATATGAGGTAGAACCTCACTTAATATTTTCGCTTCTTATATCAACATTATTGATGGGTGCTTTGCATACCATTTTTCTTTTAAGAGTCTTTATTTTCCTTTACTATTGAGGCCCCTCATGTTCCATGAGACTATTTTCATTGAGAATTTACATAGAAAGGAAGTATAATGTGACTAAAAAAAACATGTCTCAAGATTTAAGTGCTTGGACAATTCCACTTCATGACTCCTATATTTCCTTAACCTAGGACCAAATGGTGAACTTGATGGCCTTAAGGGAAATTGACCAATGAAAATCTAAAAAAGAGGTGACTTTTGACTTTACCACATACAATTTAATATACTAAAAAAAATATCCATAACAATTTTATGAATCAATGAATCATTAAAAAATTGTCGAAAACAATATCATCAAGCACTGAATCATTGCATTATATAATACAATCTATAAACATTTTGGGAACGTTTTGCTAAAACATGCTAAAAAACCAACATATTTAACAATAATATGGACATCAACACATTTTGATAAATTAAATAACATATTATCAAGCCTAAAAAATCTCACTAACAAAAAACTATAAAGCATGCAACTAATGGAAGTAAGCACTCAAGGCCACCATAAGACAATTAATCTATTAAGATCAAGATTAATGGGGACAAATATCTACAAAGGACAAAGGCAAGCTATTTTAACTTTATTGTTTTATTAGCCTGGTTCAAGATGAACATTTCAAGATATCATGAAGAACATAATTAGTTTTATTACATTAAAAAAACCCAAGAACATACTATAACTTAGCAAGGAAGAGATGTATAACACCCATGTCAACAACACAACACATGGCATTGAGTTACTTTTTTTTATATAATTTAAACTCCTATCATAAAATCACAAATTTAGCATGAATGGAATGTTTTAAATCCATTTTTATAAAAACAAAATATAATTTTTCTTATAGAAAAAAATACCAAAAACTAAATATGTTTTTTTAGAAAATAAAAAAAATACTAAAACTAAATATATATTAAATAAAAAACTAAAACATAAGCAAACTAGAATTTGAATTTGACACTCTTGTTCACTTTCGGAAACTCATATGGTGGAATGTGATCTCTTTATCCTCATCTTTAGCTTTTTCCTAAAAAATAAAAGCATACAAAAGCGGGAAATAGCCATAAAGCATCGAAAAGCTTTTTCCTAAGCACAAAAGCATCTAAAAAGTGGAAAAGGCCATTTTTATATGAGGAAACATTATTCACCCAAAAGATTTTTCCCAAATTGAACTAATGAGGAATTTGGAAAATATTCATAGCCTTCACTTTCCTATATATTGGAGGCTTGGCCATTGAAAAATGATGGGAATTCTTGTATTGTCACGCTATTGAGATCTATCTTGAGAGGGAGAGTTTTGGAGCTATGAGTTGGGGGAGGTGTTGTTGCAACTACATCTGATTGTTGTAACTTTCTTCCAACTCCTTTATTCATATAGATAAGTTTTTCTTCCTTCCATATGTTTCTATTCATTCTTTACTTCTTCTATTTAACTAATGGATGTATGGAATTTTGGTTTGTATTTATTTATTCAATAATATTTATATGTTTCTGATAGTTTCGATTATCAATATATTATGCTGTGAAGGTTATTTTATTCTCTCTCTTATGTGTAGGGCCAAGCTTTGGAGCTAGCTAGGAGCGCTTCCTAGCTATGCTAAAAACTCCAAGAAGACCTTCATGTGAGGACTCACAAGAATTCATTCTCTTTTTCTTAATCCATATGCTACATCTTGATCTACTAAGAATCCTAAGCCTTAGAACAACCTTTCTCTTAATTGGTTTGTCCTAGGTTTTTGGGATAAACTAAGAGGGTTTTATTTTCGTTTTATTTTCATCTAACCATGCACTAAATCCTACAGCAAAAAGATATTTAGAAACTTTAATATATTTCACTATGTAAATGGACTTAGTAAAATGAGCCCATAGAGGGGGTCATAAATGGGAATAAAAGTAAAACTCTAAATAAGAAGCCAAAAGTGGATTTAAACATGGATGCAAAATTGGGAGTAGGATTGGATGTTAAACTAGCCATCAAAACAAGATGCAAACAATAACACAAAAAGGGTTTCAAAGTAAAATAAAAAAATGCTGCAACACTAGACACAAAGAAGTGAACAAAATAGGGCATATGAAAGGATACCGAATTGGGCACAAACAAGGATGCAAAAATGGACACCAAAATGAGGATTCAAAGAATGGTGTACAATTAGGATGAAAAAAGGATGTAAGAAAAGACACAAAACAAGATGCAAAATGAGATTAAAAAAGAGTGAAACCAAGGATGTCAAAAATGATGCATAACTAGATGAAAATTCAAACTAAAATCTAGGTGCAAAATGAGATGTGAATGTGGACACAAAATGTGGCAGAAAAAAGGATGCAAATTTGGAAGCCAAAAATGATGAAAAATTAAATACCAAAAATGATGCAAATTTGGACATAAAAAATGGCGCAAAACTGGACACAAAATAAGAAACAATGGTGCAAAAATGGGCATAAAAATGGCTCAAATTTGGATGCAAATTGAGATGAAACATTGGATTGAAAATGAGGTGCAACAAATCATTCAAAACTTGGTGCAAAAACAAATGCAAAATTAGACGAAAAAATGGCTCAAAATTGAACGTAACAATAGACACAAAATGGGATGCAAAGGTGGATGCAACATATGGTTCAACATAGGATGCAAATTTAGATGCTCAAAAGGATGCAAGAAATGGTGTTAAAAATGATGCTAAATTGGATGAAACAAATGATGCAAAATTAAATGCAAAATATGGTGCAAAATAGGATGCAAAAAAAGGAGATAAATAAAATGCAAAAGTGGATGCAAAAAATTGTACAAAAATGCATGCAAAATTTGACACTAAATTAGATTTAACATATGGTGCAAAATTGGATGGAAAAAATGGTGTAAAAAAAGGGAGAAAAACTGGCACAAAAATAGACGTAAAAATAAGTACAAAATTAGAAGCAAAAAATGGCATAAGACCAAATGCAAAAATTGGCACAAACTGGATGTAAAAAAAGGCACTAAATCAGATGCCAAAGATTGTGTAAAAATCGATGCAAATTATGACACAAAACTAGAAGCAAAGAATGCCACAAAAGTGGAAGCAAAAAATGATGCAAAAAATGGCACAAAACTAGAAGCAAAACCTGTTGTAAAACCAAATGAAAATCTTGGTGCAAAATATGATGCAAAAAATGATGGAAAATTTGGCGTAAAAAAGATGCAAAATTTGGTGCAATAAAGGACGCTTTAAAAATTGTACAATAGAGCCAGATTTAGCGCCAGGCTGCTCATCCCAATTGAGAAAAAAATGCACTAAAATTTGGTGCTAAATCTGGCGCAAATTGCTTGTTTTGTTGTAGTGTTTATCTTCGTTTCTTGTGTCCCATTTCAAAACTATGTCTTCTATTTAAAACTTGTTCGCCTTTGCCTTTCGATCATATATCTTCTTAATTCTCTCTTGTAGCTTGAAAGTGTTCTGAAACACCTCCTCTCTAGTTTGTTGCAAATGAATCATTTGATTGATTCTCCGCTGTAAATGATCGCCTTCACTACCCGCTTCTTGTAGGAGTTTAACCACCAGGACTACAAGAGATGTCGAGAAAACCATGTCCACACCATACACAAGCTCGAAGGGAGACATGCCTATAGATTTCTTTTTACTTACTCTGTTTGCCCAAAGTGCATTAACAAGCTTTTTGTGCCAACTTTTCTTATTCGTTTCCAGCAGCTTTTTGATAATGTTGACCAAAGATTTATTTGAGGATTTCGCCAATCCATTGCCTTGGGGATAATATGCGGTTGAGTGACCCAAAGTGATATGATATTTATTACAAAAGTCGATCATTCTTTTAGATTTAAAGGCTACTGCATTATCAGTGATTAGCTTATTTGGACAGCCAAAATGAGACAAAATATTGTTTTCAAGAAATGAAATGATTACCGAATCAGTGGCCTGCCTTGTAAGAATCGCCTCAATCCATTTGGTAAAATAGCCTGTCGCTGTGAAGATCCATTTGTGCTTCGCTGAAGAAGTAGAATGGATCTCACCAATGAAGTCCAAACCCCACTGCTGAAATGGAGCACTTACTTCAATGGGCTTGAATGGTAAAGGCTGCAATTTCCTCCTACCTTGAAAAATCTAACATTCGTGGTAGCTTGCTACAGTTTTATACACATCAGCAAAAAGAGTTGGCCAATAGTATCCCACTCTCAAAATTTTATTGGCTGTTGTCTTCCAGAAAATATGACCTCCGCAATCTCCTTTGTGAAAGTATTCCATAACCTGTTTTTCCTCTTCTTCAACCAAACAATTTAGCAAGACACCACCGGGATCTTTCCAATAAAGTGCATTATTCATGATACAAAACTTGGCAGCGTTCAATTTCAGGGTCCTACTCTTGTTCTTAGCCATTCCAAGTGGTGGTGATAGATTTTGGAGTACATAAACAATGTCTGAATACCAAGGAGAAAGAAGAAAATTTTCTGATACTTGAGCAGGTGAACTTTCTTTATCTTCCTCAGACATAGCAGCAATGAGATTAATGTCCAAGGCATGCAGATTTGACTCAGCCATTAGTTTGGCCAGCCCATGTCCTTTGATGAGTTTTGTCAGTTTGATCTCCACATCATATTCCAACAAAGCGGCAATCCATTTGCCTCTTCTCCCCTCTGGATCTGTTTGCACTAAGACATCTTTGACAATAGCATTAGGGACATAAGCAAGGATGTGAGAATGCAGAATATAAACCCGAAAATATTTCAATGCCTTTACCAAAGTGAGAGCTTGCTTTTCAATAATATTGTATTTTAATGCTACATCTCTTATGGTTCTGTTGAATAATGCGATTGGTTTCTTGAGCTGGTCTCTTTTCTGCATCAAGACCGCTACCATAGTATGGTTAGAGGCAAACGAAAACAAAGTGAAATCCTGAGTATAGTCTGGGCTAATCAAAACTGAATCTAAAGAAAGGGCCAATTTCACCAAATTGAAAGACTTAATTGCTTCCTCGGTCCACCTCACTGCACTATATTTCTTGAGCATATTTTTTATTTCCCTCAAATGTTTTGCAAGATTGGTTACAAAGCGACGTAAGAAATTCATCTTACCATTGAATGATTGAATCTATTTCTTACTTCGTGGAAAATCAATCTTTTGAATGGCTTCCACCTGAGCTGGGTCGATGCGGATGCCCTCCTTTGATATAATATGACTAAGAAGCTTGCCTTCATCCATGGCAAACAAACTCTTCTTTGGATTGAGAGATATACCATACTTTCTACACCACTAAAATACAATTTTCAGATGATAAAGGTGCTCTTCATCTGAATTAGAAAAAACTGTCAAATCATCAAGATAAACAACTATAAAGACATCTTTTTCATTAGCAAATGTGATATCCATCGCCCGCTGAAAGGTTGCACTAGCATTTTTCAATCCGAAAGGAATCTTTGCATAGTGAAAAGTTCCCCATGAAGTGGTGAATGCCGTTTTGTCTCTATCATTCTCATGGACCAGAATTTGGTTATAACCTGAATACCCATCAAGTAGCGACATGCAAGATGCTCCAACTACCCTCTGAAGTATGTGGTCCATCTTAGGCAATGGATAGTTATCCTTCAAATATACTTTATTCAGATTTCTAAAATCAATACATAACTGAATCTCACCTGTTTTCTTGCACACAAGCACAAAATTAGAAATTCAATATGAAAACCTTATGGGGATGATGATACCAGCTTTGTACAACCGATTCACTTCCTTCTCTATTGAGGGCAGCAACTTTGGATTTATTCTTCTTAGCTTCTAACGGAAAGGCTTTTGATTTGGCTTGATCGGGATGATATGCTGAATTATGCTTGTGTCATATGCCTTCAAATCTAAATAATTCCACGCAAATAGATCAGTAAAAGAAGATAATAAACTAATATATTTTTCTTTTACCTGTGAAAGCAACACCTTTGATAACTTCACTATTTTAGGATTTTCTGCTGATCCAATGTTCACATCCTCCACTCCTTTCTCAGTTGGCAACAAGCTGGGTTTTCAGGCTACATCATCTTGATCAAACAACTCCTCTAAAGGTATGAGACCTTTAGGAATGACATTATCCTTCAGCTGCAAAACTTCCATATGATTTACTTCTATATCTACCTCACCATCATCATAATCCACATCAATAGAAGTGTCTTTGAATTTACCTTCATTCTACAGAAATTCATCGATTTCGTCATCATCTTGAAACACTTGCCAATACCTTTGATTGTCAGGGACAGCTGGCCGATGTTTCACATGAATCTCAAACTTATTGTTTGAATTCATTGGAGTTTTCAAATTACTTGCTGATGTTGTAAGTGAATATGCAATGACGTTCTGAACACGAGGGACACATGTCAAAGTGTAATCTGAAAATAATTTCAAGATATCTAATACCACATTGCGGTAGGCCTGCATTCGAGGATCCTTAGCTTGGTATTCCCCTTTCACTTGCTTGATAACCAGCTTGGAGTCGCCATACACTGAAATCCTTTTAGCATTTAACTTGCTAGGAATTTTCAAACCAGCAATTAAAGCTTCATATTCAGCCTCATTATTTGAATAGTCAAAATCTAATTTATAAAAACAGACCCTTACATTACTTGGCACTTTGTTTGGGGCGAAAACATGGCTGCGAATCCAAATACCAATTCCAGCACCTTCCCTTCCTACAGCGCCATCAAAATCCATGCTCCACAAGCCTGCTTCGTCCTCCTCCAAATGCTGAAATTATGTTTGTTCTATCACTTTTCCTTGCTATCCATCAATCTGTTGCTGCTTCCGGAAGGTTGATTGCTCAGCGGTACTATCAAGTCTTTGTTTTTCTTGCTTTAAGACCTCTCTAAAATTCTCAGTGATCTCTGGAATGTCTTCTACTTCAACTACTTGGCTATTTACATCCTTAAAACTATCTGAATACAAAACAAATGATTCTAAATCAATATGTACATAGTTGATTGGATGATTTACTAGTTCTCCTTGCTAGTAATCATGTACTTCATCTTTTGCTCACAATATTTTTTCCTCATTTGACCGAACACGGGAATGGTAGCATAGGAGAAATCAAGCTGCATTGTCCCTTTAATTTTTGCTCCCCAAGATCTGGAAAGAAGCATGCCAAATCTAGGAGGTTTATCTGCCACAACCACATCCATCAAAACATTTTTAGCCGGAATCTAATCCAAACTGACCACCAAATCTTTGATAAGACCAATGCATCTTACTCTATCAGAATCAAAGGAGTAAAGGTCATGATACTTTCTAGTGATATCTAATCCCAATTTCTCCATGATGGCCTTAGGCATGAGATTATGAGAGGCTCTGAAATCAAACATAGCATTGTGTAACACATAATCATGCACCCTAAGGCTGATTTAAAAAGGAGCTACATCACCGTCTTGAGACTGACCTTCCAATGCTAGACCAAAAATCAACTCAGGTTGATCATCCTCCATGTCTACCATATTAGATGATGGATCTAAATTCAAAATTTTAGACACCTGACCTTTATAGTTGTTGTTCTTCATCAATTGAGTCAAAGGAATAGATACTTTTAACATAGCGATTTCATTTTCTAAGTTAAAAACTGAAGCTTTGTCTACCTCTTTAGCTGAAACATCTTCCTTTTTAGTTTTTTCCTTCAATGCATTTGGTTGATTTGATCTTTCATTTGCTGATAGCGTTTTGCTAGTACTAGGATCAGCTGTCTCTTTTCCCTTTTTCTGCACAATGGGAGGATCATTCTTTGGCACTGCTATCTCCTTCATTTTCTGAATTGGATTTATGGGCACATCTAGTGAATATTGTCACTATTGAGCCGTCAAAGCATTCATGTACCCTCTCTGATATTCATCAGACTCTTCTTCAAGAGTTGTTTCATTGGCCAAGATGAAATTTTCATCCCTTTGTACAGCCAAGTTCTCATAATACTCCTCATCTTTTGTGATAAAAATTGGCATATCATCAGGTGTAAAGAAATGATTCTCCTCTCCAATTACATTCTCCTCCTCATCTAATTCTGGATCATGTAAAAAGTTCTGCTATAAGGGTGTCTTCACCTGCTGCTGTGCTGCTTGGTCTTGTGCTCGTTGCTCTCTTTGCTTCATTCTAAACTATGGTTGTTGCTGACCATGGAAGTTATGATTCCTGACTTGTGGTTCAGGTTTGTCGATTTTCAATCTATCAAAAATATTCTCCATCTTATAGAGAACTTGATCTGAAGTGGAAACCTCTTCCTTTATTGTTACCTTCTTTTCAGCCTTTGTTCTATCTCTCTTGGCAAGCAGATTAGGTTCAACGCTAATTGCAATTTTCTGCATGTCTTCCAAAGTGGCTGGATCTCTTTCTCTTAATTGATAGGCCATATCAGGATCGAAACCATCCGGAAACTTAATCAAAGCCAACCCCATAGGTGGCTTTATATGATTAGGAATTACATTGTAAACATAATTGAATCTAATACAATAATCTTGAATAGACTCACCAACGTTCAGCTTGATGTTCTCATATTCGGAAAGGATCTGAAGAGGATTTTTCTTAACTTCCCAGCGATCCAAGAATTGTCTCTGAAGATTAGTCAATGTAGTGACACTTGTAGCTGGCAAAGCTCTGAACCACTTCCTCACTTCACCACCAAAGGTTTGTACAAATAGTCTCATTGTCACATTTTCTGCATCAATCTCATGAAGATCAAAGAAGTTTGTCATCCTATCCACATGTTGTTGAGCTGTAACACCTTGAGGGGTGTCATCAAATAATGGAATTTTGTTTTGATAATCGGCGGGCATGTCATGCAAATTTTGAGGCAGTACAAGGGGTGCAAATCGGGCAGCCATTTCTCTTGGTGGATTTGCAATCAGACTTGGGGATGTAGGGGGAGTGAGTGTAGCTAATGTATGGGGTGTATGAGGTGTGGATGGAGGTGAAGAAATTTTGGATGTTTGAGGGATAGAAGGAGTAGACGGCAGTGACACCACTGCAGATTTTTTATTAGAGATAGAAGGCTGCACAGGAATGGTGGGAATAAAAGGAGGTTCGGTGGGAATTTTTGAGCTAGATGCAATTGCAGATGACCCAAGAGTTGCAGATGCAGACTCCAAGAATTTAGGGATGTTTGTAGCCACAATGGAAGTTTGGAGTTGTTTCAAGATATAACCGTTAATTGATTTATTGGCCTTTTCATTTTCTAGATCTTTGACAAACTTTGGATTTAGGACAGTAGAAGTAATAGCACTTTCTGATTTGGTCTCAAATAGTGACAGATCAAAATGCTCGTTAAACTCAAGATCTTCAAGATACTAAAAAACCACAGGACATGAATGAGACCGAAACACCGGAATTACATAACTCTCTCGACGAAGGATTCTCGGAATGAGATTGGGATTTTTGTAAACAAGAGGTGGATTGGGATCAGGATTCGCATGGTATATCTTCTGGAAGCCAGTGTGTTATTATTTCCAAGAAATCAAATGGACATTATCAACTTGTTTAGCCTATCAAATTCTAAGCTTATCATCCCAAAGTTTAGAATTATTAGATGTACTGGGGAAATTTGTAAGCCAGATGTTCCGTTTATAAGACTAGACCATAGATTGACTAAAGTAGCTTTTATCTACTTGTGCTAATGCAAAGCAAAAGCATTTTGAAGGCTACCTGGCTAATCTTCAGGCTCTGTCTGTAGTTTATAAAATGAAGAACACTAACAAACAAACAATTTCTTCCTCAGTATGGTCGCCACTATGTTAGTGCATAAATCTACCTCAGGTTGAGAAAGGTAGGATCTAGGGTAACATCAAACCAAGCTTAACCTGGTAGCTAGCCCTACCAAGTCGGGATAGGGCTCTCTCCTGTCAATCTCAACAAAAATGATCAATGAGGCTTGAGATGACTTGAATGAACACTAATTTTAGGCTAGGTATTTGTGCAAAAGGGTTTGATTGAGTCTGATGATGTTTTGTTGGCTCAAATGGAAAGGCAAATTTTGGGTATGGGGAATGAAGCTCAGTTTTGCAGGGATCTCAATGGGGCACGGTAGGCAATTGATTTGATACTTCAAATTGAATGAAATAGAGAGCTTTAGACAGATGAGGAGTTGAAGAGGGCAAGCAATCCTCAGGGATCCTCTTCAAACAACTAAAAACATAGATAACTAAGCAAACCCTAGCTAGAGAACTGCAAATTTCAATGGATTCTACCTTTATCCTTGTTTGTTTTAGTTAAGATGAAATAAGAGAGAGAATGGCATACATAAAACACAACTAAACTTAAATTTACGGAAGGAAACACAATATCAAAGCAAGATGCCACATGAATCCCATAGAGTGCTGCAAACCCTGGTCTATTCCTTAGCCAAAAACTACTGAAAAATGTATACAATGAAGCTCCAAGATTTCTCAAAAGTCCAACCTTTACTAATGACTGAAAAATCACAAGATATATGCAAACAAGAACTCATCCTAACCTCTAGGGGTCGAGCTCATGAGTTTAGGAGCTATTCCAACTAATTCTAAACTGAGAACTAAAAATTAGGCAGTGGAACAACTTGCCTCTAGAAACTAGGGAACTGATTCATTCAGTTGCAAACTACTTTTTGATGGATGAATCTACCTCCATGAGTGAAAAATTAACATAATTACATCAAGATCCATAAAATTACAATAAATTACATCATGAGTTTGACATTAAGAAGGAGAAAAGTCAAACTGTCAAGAAATTAGGCGAAAAACAGAGTATTTTTGGTCAAACTAGGCAAAATTTCCCTAATGCACCATGCTGATTTCCCTATGCATAGCGCTTGTTTACAGCCACGTTTGGAGGCCTTCCCGGTGTCCAAATTTGCTCCAAGTGTGCTTGTTGGAAATTTCCGCCTGTCTACTTTCTAGAACAAGTGGAATTTTTTAATTTCTCCTCCATTTTCACCTCCAAAATTGAGTTCTCCCAACACTGCTTCCTGTATGTCCAAATAGGGGCAGAAAGGTCATTTTTGGGGTGTTTTTGACCTTTTTGGGGGCTCAAAACCTGTCAAAACAAATTGGCCATTGATGATCATGCATATTTTTCCATGAAAAATCCAAAAATGCTGAGTTTTCCTCAAAAGGAGGCTCCCATCAAAAGCGAGCGCCAGGTGGCATGGCGCATTAAGTAGAAAATTCTGTGTTTTGGTCCAAAAATTCCAAAAATGCAAAAAGGGTCTCAAATTTTTTGAAATTTGGGTTGAGTGTTCTCCATCAAGTGTTGTGTTGGGCCAAGGAAGCCTCAACCAAGATCTGAAGTCTGTCTTGCTCCTTTCGCCTCCTCAATGCCCTCTTCAACTTTGCCTTCAAGTTTCTGATTCTTACCTTGCAACTTTTATTTCTTGCCATGTAATGGTAGGCAATATGCCTCAACATTGTTTTCTCCCTGTTGGCCTTCTCTAGCAACATTTCTAAGTGGATATTCACTCTCTCAAGCCAAGATTCTCGATCAGTATTGATTTCTTGCTCAAGTGATGTGAGCTTCACTTTCCTCCTCTTGGCAGCTTGGCGGTTTTCTCGTATGTTTTGCAGCTCCATAATGGTTTGCTAATCTTCTAGCTGCTTGATTCTTTGCTCTAGGTATTTTATTATCCACTTAGCTCTTTCTAAGTTGAGAGACAAATCATTGATGTCCACATGTTGCTCTTGGATGATCTCACAGGGCTTTGAGCTTTGTGGGCCCAAATTAGTGTCATCATCCTAAATGAGAATGAAATCGGTCTCCTGCTCACCTATAGGCCCCTCATCATGTAATGGCCTCTTGCCATTGTCATGAAACTTGTAATGCCCCACTTAAATCTTATCCTACAAATTTTGTTAATGTTTACATTATCTAAAAATATTGAGAAATATAGGTCTAATATAAAATTCATGATTTCCATTATTTAAATTCTCCACTTACCTTCTCAATTGAATATTGGGTAGAATTTGGTCTCCTTCCATTATTTCAAAATGTATGTATTCATTTCACATTACCCAATGTACCCTCACATTTATTAAGGAGAAGTCATGGTCCTCTCCATGTAATTACATTTC
>APFE031227349.1:150134-232012 GCA_000404065.3 Pinus taeda
AGAAGGAAGGATGAGACATCTCATGAGGAAGGTATAATGTACATTATTTTACTTCATTTGGTATCTGCTTGATATACACTCTTATGACACGAGAAAATGAAAACGACAGGTGGCAAGACGACCTGACTAGATTATTCGATGATAAGTCCAACCAGCTCTGTAGTGTGGTCTGTATTAGGGTATTGACCCTAGTTCTGCAGGAGGGGTGGAGGCATTTCCCACCGTGTATCCTCCGAAACCTGGAGTCGTGGGAGGGCAGTGATGGACACGCTCCCCTAGACGTGTGATGACGATTGCCAGTTGCCTGTTGGGGGAAGTTAGGTCGATGTATTCGACACTCCCAACATGATGGTTTTATCAGTGGTTAGTATGGTCGTTGCCACTGATAAAGTAGCAGAGGACAGATAGGGTGGGAACAGAAGTAGGCCAGGGTGGATAGGAGGATATAGATCAGTTGGAGACTCTTGATGGGAAGAAATGTCATTGTCGGACTTATCCTATTTCATTGCTATAACTCTCTCCGGTTGTTATGCTTTCAAACTCCTTGCATCTTTTCATTCTAACTTCGGGACGAAGTTTTCTGAAGGAGGGGTGTATGTAATGCCCCACTTAAATCTTATCCTACAAATTTTGTTAATGTTTACATTATCTGAAAATATTGAGAAATATAGGTCTAATATAAAATTCATGATTTCCATTATTCAAATTCTCCACTTACCTTCTCAAATTGAATATTGGGTAGAATATGGTCTCCTTCCATTATTTCAAAATGTATGTATTCATTTCACATTATCCAATGTACCCTCACATTTATTAAGGAGAAGACATGGTCCTCTCCATGTAATTACATTTCACATTCCCCAATGTACCCTCACATTTACTTGGGAGAAGACATAGTCCTCTCCAACTCATTATCAATATATATATTCATTTCACATTACCCAATGTACCCTCACATTTATTAAGGAGAAGATATGGTCCTCTCCATGTAATTACATTTCACATTCCCCCATGTACCCTCACATTTTCTTGGGAGAAGACATAGTCCTCTCCAACTCATTATCAATATATATATTCATTTCATATTACCCAATGTACCCTCACATTTATTAAGGAGTAGACATGGTCCTCTCCATGTAATTACATCTCACATTTCCAAATGTAGTCCTAGCTTACTTGGAGAAGAGAAGTCAACTATAGGGATGGGTGAGAAGTGAATGACATTAATGAGAGGTGGTTGAGATGGAGAAGGGAAGGAGGGTATAAAAAGGGAAGGGGGAAGGAAGAAAAGGGGGGGAGTTTTGGGGAGGTTGGGTTCTTGCTTATGATTATGGGGGTTGGTTGTGATTGTTTGGACTTGTTATGATTTTGGGGAGACCTTGGAAACCTATGGAGGTTTCTTGGGTTTGAGAGGAGGAAAGTATTGTTATCTGGTTTTGCACATTCTTCTTGAGGACACACTATATCTGGTTGGACTTGGGCACGGAGGGCTAGGGAACCTGTGGAGGTTTCCTGGGCTAGGAATTTGTTTCCTAGTTGGCTGGGAGGTAAATCCGGTTGGGTCGGTGAGAAGGAGTGTTCAGCTGGAGCTATAAGGCAAAGGTATCATCATCAACCGTCGGAACAGGTATTTTTCCATGGACTACTCTTGTTAAGTTGATATCAATGGAATGCTCATCTTAATTTATGTTGCTTATGATAAAATGATAAGATGTTAAATGTTTAAAGCTTTGTGAGAAGGTCAGCAAGCTCCTTTTATTACTTGCAAAAAAAAAAAAAAATAGATCTGTTAGTGTATAATAGATTGAGGCTCTAATAATAGGAATCAGGTTCTTACAAACCTGCTTTGCTGATGGAGGAAGCGAGACCCCTTCCACCCCGGGTGGAGATAATACTCGCTTTGCTGCTGCAAACAACCTTCTAGTGCCCTTTTGATGGTGACAAACACTGACACACTAGCGGTCTGTGTCTCACGACTCTCCTGTTGATGTGAGGGTCCACCTGTCTCATGAAAAGCTTTTGGAGCTACCTGAGGAGCCGTGAAGAACTCATGAGAAATGAAATCCTCCCATGAGATGTCCTGCAAACCAAGCTGATGCATGACCACAATTTTGATGAGTGCAAAATGATATATATTGTTATACTGCTGCTAAGGAGTCTTCTTTTGCACTAGGGTGGTCATCTTCTCAATATTTCGACACACGAATTAGGGTAGATTCATCATTCTCACCTTGGTAAAGTGCATCAACAATTTGATGTGATAAGCATATAAGCGAGAAAACCGGCCCTCACAGCTGAAATACTTAATTATGTGTTTCATCAAGGGAGCATATGAGTTTTTCAGGTACCAAAAAAGAAAAACTCTGCTGAGTTGTCTCAAATAACCAACCTTGATGTATGGCTCATAATGTTCCCTGTCAATTTGCTACCTTTTATTCCACTGCTTTCCAACATTAGGAATGTCGGTTGCTAGAGAAATAGACTCCGGTGTCAAGGTGAATGTCACACCTGCTAGAGTGACTTGGCCATTATGTAGATGAAACACAAACAACTTGGCCAACTCATGATGGTATTGGACTCTAGCAACCATCTCATAGAACTAATAACAGGATTGGTGTTGAAAACATGTGATAGAAAGAGGGTAGGCCTGCAGCTCGGCAAGTGAATTAGGCTCCTCTCATATATGTTTGCCACCCTTGTTAGGTATCCTTGGTGCATGCCTTTCTATGGGAGAGTCACTGTGTGTTTCTTCATCTCGGTCATAGGAAGGATCGGACTCCATGTTTGCTAATGTATGAGTTTTCTTGATGAGTATGAAGAGATTTATGGTGTTTTTAGTTTTCTGCCACCAAGGGTGAGAATGTATGAGGGACTATGGAGGGAGAGGGTATGAGGGGTTTTGGGAATGTTATGATAAGTTTTTTGGAGAATGGAAGGGTCTTAGGGATAGGTTTTAGGCTATGGGATAGCAATTAGGGTTTGGGGATTTTGTAGCTAGGGGTTGGGATAATGGGAATTGGGGATAGGGGGAATGTTTTTAGGAATATGGGAATTAGGGAATGAGTGCATGAAACTGGAAAATAAATGGAGGAGTCAAAGAGTGAGGGAGTGGTAGAGTGAACTTGGCAGCAAAAACACAATACAAACCCTAGGAAATTGTTTTTGAGCAAAAATTGCAAAGAGGTAGGGTTTGATTTTTTTCTCACTAAGCCACCATAAACTTTAAGAAAAACTCATTCACTAGCAAGGGAAGAAGGCTTGACTTACTTGTACACCATAGGATTGAGCGAATTTTGAAATTTGAGAGGGTTTATGGGTGAAATCGGGCTTATAGTTCTATGCGCCGCACCACAAACCTAACACGTTGCACCTGTTATATGTGTCGTGCCAACGTATTTTTTACACTGTGGAGGCTAGCCTAATGCGTTGCGCCACTTCTATGCACTGCACCTCTCCCCCAATGCGTCGCGCCACTTCTATGCGCTGCACCTCTCACCCAATGCGTCGCGCCTGTGAACTTGCACGATTTTGCTACAATTTTGCTCCCTTTGTTCGACACGGCCTTCTCTTACTCAATCTTTCTTCTTTGAATGAAAATGAGCTCTTTGAACATGAAAAATGATTTATATACAATAGATTTTCATTTTTCATTCATAAAACCCACTTTTGTAATGTTTGCATTGTGACTTACTTTTCAACTCTGTTTTTTGGGCAGTTTACTTTATTTTTTTCTTTGATGAATTGAATGATTTGATTTTTTGTTTGCCTTGCAGGGGATGGAGTTATTGAAACTTGGCAAGGTGACCAGGGTTGCCACTGAAGTTATTTACATATGAAATAACTGAAATTATATCAAATTTATACATAAAAACCTAAAATACTCTGTTTTTCCTCAAAACAAGGTTTTGAGGACAAATACATTTATGAGCATGTGATTATGAAATTTATTGGTATTGGGACTTTATTCAACCTCCTCATGTGCCTGCTGACCATCCTTTTTTGAGGAAAAATACATTTCTGAGCATGTCATTACGAAATTTATTGGTATTGGGACTTTATTCAACCTCCTCATGTGCCCGCTGACCATTATTGAATATTTTGAAGACATTTTTGACGAAACCCTAGACCTAATGAAACTGAAACCCTAAAAATGACCCTTGCAGATTTAAAGACAAAAAATGACTACAGATGATCTTAACGAATGGAAATGGGCCAGCAGGTAAAGGGCATGAGGGAAAATTTACAACAAGCCACTACCGTCAGATGATCCTAATGGAATGTAGCTGACTGGGCGAGACACCTAATATGCAATGCAACAAGAGAATTTGATCACTGACAGAGGGATGAAAATACCGACACTAACACTACAAATATAGAATCCTTCCCATGGGTTCAAGCATTCCTTTTATTACAACCATAGTAGATTATAACTTATGTTTGTATTAGGAGGATTAAGCAAATATAAAATCCTTCCCATGGGTTCAAGCATTCCTTTTATTATAACCATAGTAGATTATAACTTATGTTTGTGTCAAGAGGATTAAGTAATTTTTTTTTTTAAATAATTAAACTAGAACATTGCAATTAGGATAATATAAAATTTGATATATACTGTCTGATGTCCCACTTGAACTTCTTGACATACCTATTTCCATCTTCACAAGAAAAAATACCATAGCCATGGTTGTGACCATCCTTTATGGTAATTTCCTCCTTTCAAACTAATCTCCCTCCTACCTCCCACAAATATTGGCAATTAAAAGAGAATATAAAATTTGAATAAAATGTTTGAACCTCAAGAGATTTGATTCTTTTCGAGCTTGATATATCTGAAATTAAGATGGATCTAAGCTTATTTGATTATTAATTTTAGTTTTTAGTTATTTTTTATGTTTATGTAATTTCAGAACTAAAATGTTTTAATTAATGATTTTATGTTTTATTTTATTTTTATTTTTATATACATTAACCATGTCAAAATGTTTAGATAACATAATATAACAAGACATTAAAACATCTCTTGCATAGTGGGATGGAGTGTCTCTCTCAGCCAAACATTTAATAAAAATAAAATTATATATATATATATAGATTTTGAAATGAGATATGGTCTTTGGGCATGTGGTATTGAAACATTTAATAAAATAAAATTATATATATATATATAGATTTTGAAATGAGATATGGTCTTTGGGCATGTGGTATTGATGAGCCGTGATATTGGCCCATGGAATGGTATGGTTAGATTAATAATATCCATGGTAAATTGGGGTGAGTATTCATGTTTAAAAATATTGTTATATTGTAAGTATTATTTTGATAGTGAAATGAGAGATGGTTTTTGGGCATGTGGTATTGATGAGCCATCGTATTGGTATAGCTAATAATAACTATGGTAAAATGGAGGTGAATATCTATGGCTAAAAATGTTGTTATATTGTACGGATTAAGTTTTATGTGCTTATTAATGAAATTTAAATATAGTTACAAAATTATTATTGCACCGGTATGAAGTAGATGTCAAGTGTAAATGTTTAACATTTAACATTTATATGTCCACTCAATTAAAAATATGTCAAGCGTAAATGTTTAACATTTAACATTTATATGTCCACTCAATTAAAAAATAATAAAAGGTTAAAAACAATTATATAAAACTTGTTATAGTGGAGATTTTGTAATGTTAATATTTAATTATTAGCTCAATTAATAATAAAATGTAAAAAAGTAAAAAAAGAAATAATAAAATTCAATTTTTGTATGCAAATATCAGGGGAAACCAGCTCTCATCACTTATGGAAAAGTGGCCTTGAATTGCGAGTGATATATGTTTTCCTATTTTCACTAATTGATATATTCATTGACTGATAATCTCATGACATTGGGACATATATGTCCTGCTTTCTAGGTTTATTAGCTCGCATCGCTTATCCAGAGGTGGCCTTGAATTTCAAAGTGATATATGTTCTCTTTTTCACTAACTGATATATTCATTTACTGATAATCTCATGACATTAGGACATATATGTCATGCTTTCTAGGGTTATTATTTTTCTGGGAAGCCTCTTCATTACTATTCCATAACTCATGTGTCTATCATATAGATGCACCTGGACATGTGTCTATCATATAGATGCACCTGGACATGACGTTCATATTGGCACTTTCTCCTTATTAGAATCCATAGTTATTAGTCCCTGCCTTCAGCGAGACTAAAGCGATCGATAGATCATTGAAATCTAATTAAATTTTCCATTGACAAAATTTTTTCCAACCAAAGTTTTATACCAATTATATTTGTCAATCGATTTTTTAGCGAAGGTTTTGATTGTAAAAAGATGGAACTCTTATTGCACGATTTGTTTTTCGGATGTAATAAAATGTATTTGTGAATCGATTTTTTAGCGAAGGTTTTGATTGTAAAAAGATGGAACTCTTATTGCACGATTTGTTTTTCGGATGTAATAAAATGTAGTGGCAAAGTAATTTTAGAAATAGTTCATTTAAAAATTGTTGTGACAATTCATTTTAAGCAAAGTTCGTTTTATAAATAGTTTTAGGCTTTTAAGCAAAGTTAATTTTATAAATAGTTTTAGGCAAGGCAAAGTTCGGCTAAGTTCAAATGGATTAATAGTTTGGCAGTCCCAAGGCAGATTTTCAGGTGTTAGGTTAATAGTTTGGTAGTCCCAAGGCAGAGTTTTAGGTGTCAGGTGTCAAGGAGGTCTAATGCAAGGCAGAGTTTCGGAGGTCTAATGCAAGGCAGAGTTTCAGTTTCAGGTGTCAAGGATGAGTTTCAGGAGTTAAGGAGGTGTGATGCAAGATAGGGTTTCAGGTGGTGTGATGCAAGGCGGAAGGAGGTGTGATGCAAGGCAGAGTTTCAGGTGGTGTGATGCAAGGTGAAAGGGGGTTTGATGCAAGGTGCAAGGCGGAGCTTCATGTGTGAAGGAGGTTTGCTGATAGTTTTGGTGGTTCGATACACTACACTACTGATCCTGAGGGCTCCTATGCTCCTAAGGGCTCCTACTTTTTCTGGATTCCCTGGAACCAGCACTTTAAGCCCAACACTAGCTGGAGCACACCACTCTGGCTTTATATTCATGCAGAATGGAAGGTGTTTGTGGAGGGTATCATATTACAACTACTATCTCGACATGCAAGACACATTTGCTTCAGCAAGTAACTCGATACAAATGCTTCTCTATTAAGGCAAAAAGGTGAAAACACACACTCGACTTTGGCGGGAGGTGGAGAGGTGACCCGGCACACACCACCTAAGGCGGAGGCAAGGATCTTGTTTCTACATAATAAAATAAGAGATATGGTGTTGTGGGATGTCCTCATATGGGGCATGTGGTATTGAGCTTCTTTTGGAGCCGCCATTGTATACTCTGACCCATTTCTGCGCAGCTTCACCAAAATGGGGGGCGTGATACGATAACTTGGTTGATTGAATTTCAGCCAGCACACTTCCTAATGAGTGAGGTGGGTAGGAGGCGATGTGGAGTTGCAGGTAAGCAGGGAGGAGGATGTATGAAGAAATTATGGCAGATCCCCTTTCATTATCTCTCGCTATTAGCTTGTAAGTTTCAAGGTTTCAGGGTTTGAGGAATCAACCGATAATTTTCAGGGTTTGAGGAGCGAATTACCAAATGAAGAGCAAATAAAAAGCAGTTCAACAGAAGGTCAAGACAGCAGGTTACTAGCATCATTGTAGAACCAACTAAGGTTCCAGTCTCCTTCGCCCTCAGGAAGAAAAAAAGTGGAATGTGGGTACTCTTTTATATACATTTATTTGAATTAGACGAACCACTTGGCCATGCACCAAAGGCTTACTCCTTGGCCCACTGTGCAGGTCGTGCATCAAAAGCTTCGGATGGCAGTACTTAGTCCAAGAAACAGAGTTGTATTGAGCTAAAGGAAATTTAACAATAAATGAACTGAAACTACTAGAATCCCCATAATCATCAGCAAATTCAGATTTCACAGAAGATTCAAAGTTCGTAGAAGAGGAACCAGATGGAAGATTTGGTTGTAGTACATTCGGTGGATAAGCCATCTCGGTGGATTTTATCAATAGTCCTCTCTCTCAAAATATGTTATCTATCAACCAACAAAGCAATCAATATATGTTCTCTACAGCGAAGCATGTTTCATATGTGCAGTCTTTGTGATTATGAACTTGGTCGTAGTAGTGATAGATCCATTTCATACTAGGGTCTGAACTTATTTATTTGCAGTGTCTAAGGTCTGAACTTATTTATTTACAGTGTGAACAAAACATCCCACTTTTCCAGGTTGAGCAATCTATTCCACCTAGCTAGGAAGTAGACACGTTGGGCATATGTTGGGCAAAGTAGACACGTTGGGTATGCAAGAGATACTAGTAGCAAGGTCTTAGGCCCTAGGCCCACATATGCAGGCAAGTGGTAAAATTGTGGGTCCACAAGGTTTTATGTGTTGAATTGTAATTTTGTATGAGACATTTTTTTTGTTGTGTTACATGTGTCTTATAGTTTTTTTTGTGGGTTTTACACGTTTCTTTTGTAAAAGCTCTGTCTTTACCTCGATACATTACAGTTTGTCTTTACCTCTATACATTACATTACAGTTTGAGAGCAATGAACTATGACAACTTTTGAAGTCCAACTTTATTTGACAACCTTTGAAGTTCAGCTTTATTTGAGAGGTATGGTCGTGATATTTCTTGGGCTTAAACAATCTTGGGGTTTAACATTGTTTAGAGTTGGTTAATGAAATTTTAAAATAACTTGATTTAGCATTTGTCATTTTACTATACTTATAATAAAACCGATTTAAGGGCATTATCATAGAGGATCGCATATTCCTTTCAATTATTCTCTGGACCTCTCTTTACTGCTTTTGCAATAATCCTTCAAATTTATATATTTCAATTTTCCTTTTGTAATGGTGCATAATTCAAGACGTGCATTTCACTTATGTTAACTAAAATCGGAGTTCTCCATTTTCATTTGTCTGAATATGCAATCTGATTATGAAAAGGGAAGTGGGCACTACTTTATGTTTCTTTTAGTGGCAAGGGTGTCAAAACCTCCTAAGGTTACGGGAGGACCATTAAGTCTTGCACCTTCCTCACACAGTCTGTAAAAGGAAGAATTCCTTAATAGACCAGCATCATTAAGAGACCCAGGCCAACTTGTGCAAATGTGTGTTCACGGTTATACCAATCAATGGATGACTCATTGTATGGAAGTGGCATACCTACCCATAAATAAACGCTTATGGGTTGATTCAATTCCAGCTTTGGGATTTTGGGCTACCACATAAATGTTGGCACAATTCATTTCCCACCTAATGGTCTTTGATATCAATTCAGATCACACTAATCTAACTTATGCTCACGTCTGCATATATTTAGATTTAAGTCTATGCAAGCCATTGCTAGCATTAGTGATTTAAATCTTTGCAAATCATTTGTATCATGAGTAAACCTAAGGCTAATGGAATGGATTAGTCATAGCATAAACTTTTAGATTTATATGGAGATTCTTGGGGTATTCAGAATGCACCCAATAACCACTTGGCATATCTATAAATTCAATGGTATTCAGAATCATATGGTCAATATCTAGAGTTGGGGATCAAGGGATTAACCCAAACCAATGACTTTGATTTCTTCCCCTAAAGGCCCAGGGGAAAATAAATTGTTTCAGGGGATATATCTCCTTCACAGTTTTACTAAGGCTAATGGAATGGATTAGTCATAGCATAAACTTTTAGATTTATGTGGAGATTCTTGGGGTATTCAGAATGCACCCAATAACCACTTGGCATATCTATAAATTCAATGGTATTCAGAATCATATGGTCAATATCTAGAGTTGGGATCAAGGGATTAACCCAAACCAATAAGGACTTTGATTTCTTCCCCCAAAAGCCCAGGGGAAAATAAATTGTTTCAGGGGATATATCTCCTTCACAGATAGACTATGAGGGCATACCCTTCCCCTCTCAGATTTCAGACCCTTTTCTTAACTAGGTTAGGCCACCTTTCAGTATTGCATTTACCACTTTGCACAAGCCACTCTGCCCCTAAGAATTACCATCTTGGTAGGCCTCCATCCTTCTATCTATTTTCACCCTCCACTTTCGTCGCCCACTAATATCCAAGATCCAACCACACTTACCATATCATGAGGGGTATGTCCTCTCTTCTCAAGCGAGTATGTCAGTTTGTCTCTGATCGTATGGCTATGACTGAAAATGAACTGCCTTTAATTAACAAGGACCCTCTAGCTGTGGTTCACTCACTCCAGTCCAAGCATAGGCAAAGGTCAAGGTGTAGGCAACTGAAAGGTCAATCCATTCATGTTCCAACTTCTACTTATAATGAAGAGTTGGTTTCGAAAGACTTATCCTGATAGAAGGTTTTTAAAGGCTTAAAATTAGACCCGACCTTTAGCCTGAGACCTGATATACTTAGCTTCTCTCGTGGTTGGAGTCAATTGATTATTAAATAAACCTTATAATTTCATGTTTTTGCTCATTCAAAATGATCAAATATCTCTTCAAAATGATCAAATATCTCAGGTAGGAGGATCCTCCACTGAGGGTAGTTGTTAACTCTTTCGGTGAACTTCTTTCGACGACCGTGGACTGGAGATTTCATTGATCTCTGTTGTACTGGACTGGTTTTCGTATGCCCATGTTTATTGGTGGGTTGGTGTGTCTAGGCCCCTAGGTATTGGTGTGATGGTATCGCTCAGATAGGTGTGGCTCATATTTTTGATTGTCGCATCATATCATGTTGGGGTTGCACATAGTTATTTACTGCACATAGGCATTTCTGGCATGGAATCTTGCATGGAGAATGTAAATTTCTTGACCACTTTGACCATTGTAATCAAATAGGCCACTGATAGTCAACATTGTCATGCCACTTGATGGCTTTGGATCAAAAATTCACCATATCAGTTTTTTGAACTAGAAGCAAACTATGGAGGGCAGGTGAAATCAACTTTATAGATATATCTATCCACAATCAAATAGGCCACTGATAGTCAACATTGTCATGCCACTTGATGGCTTTGGATCAAAAATTCACCATATCAGTTTTTTGAACTAGAAGCAAACCATGGAGGGCAGGTGAAATCAACTTTATAGATATATAGTTCAATAGCATCACGTTATTCATTCAGTTACATTGTCATGCCACTTGATGGCTTTGGATAAAAGATTCACCAAATCAGTTTTTTGAACTAGAAGCAAACCATGGAGAGCAGGTGAAATCAACTTTATAGATATATAGTTCAATAGCATTACGTTATTCATTCAGTTATATTTTTTACACATTTGCTAAAAATAAAAATAAATATAACAAAAGTGTGTAAATTTGCATTCATCTAGAATTCTTATTGTTTTGTATATTGTCAGAAGATTTGATTCATCAAAGGGTAAGTAACATGCCATCAAATCAAGTTGGATAACCCCACATGACCACAAGTGTGTAGTTGCACCATCATAGTCTTTATCATTGATGACCTCCATGGAACAAGGCATCCAGTTTCAATTTATAACCTGGTGCTAATAAAACTGACATCCAGATAAACAAGGTCAGTTCAATGCTCTATTTTAATCTGAAATTAAACTAAAAAAAATTAAGATACACCAGAAGCAACATACTTTGGTCTTCCACGCGTAGTTTGAAGTAGCCCATCCTCTTGCAATTAAACACGTTGAGAATACCAACTATTTACATTGACTCTTCATAATGTAGCACAATCCATCCATAACTTTCATCAATCATAATTCACTGCAACTAAAGATCTATACTTTTAAATAAGTTTCGATAAAGTAATTTCCTAAGTTACAAATCATTCAAAAGAACAATAACTAAACAAAATATGATTGAATATTCCAATCAACAAATTACTGAGAGGTACTGAGAGGTGCAACAAATGCACTGTGCATCTTTCACTTGCTCAATATAATGGATCCAAATAACCAAAAACTTAAAAGGAAATTTCCCTTAGGAGGAGCCTAAAATGCAAGATTTTGGTAAATGAAATTCAAATTACAATTACTATAGACAACGATATAGTGTTGGATCTACCTAATATTGTGTGAAACATGGTAGAGGGTCTACTGGTAGCCCCTCCAAGGATGCTGGAATAAGATGATTATAGTGTTGTTGCTGATAATGTTTATGATGTACATGGATCAATCTGTCCAGAAACATCTCTCTAGAACTCTTCCTAAACCTTGAACCTATTACTGAAAGAAATTTATGTCAGATTCAATGGCTTCAATTGGAATTGGAGTCAATCTCATTTGCAACAATTATAATCGTGGGTCACAAACATGTGAGTATTGTACTTCGAATTTGAATTTCATTTCCAAGAAAGATTGCTTTTCATTTTATTATTATTATTATTACTATTGTGTTGATGAATTAAATTTAAGTTCCTCGATCGGAAGCTTGGAGCATTTTATGGTGTTGATTAATTCAATTGAATTTCTTCTATCACAAGTGTGGAGGGTATTATTGTGTATATGGGTAGCTTGTAGATGACGTAATGACGACTGCTCACAGCTTGTGAGCACAGGCCAACTCAAACGTCCTATTTCTAGCCTTTCTCTGCAATCTGATTAAACAAAAACATGTGACTAGGGTATAAGTAAACCGAAATCTGGGATTGCAGGTTTGACATTTTGGGTGGACTCAGAGATCTGGTAAACCGTTAAATCACATTTTGAAATAACTAGGTCGTAGTTTTACGGTGGTGATGCTGCAGCTACCGCCTTTTCAGCCAAATTAGGGAAAATGGTCGGAAAAGCAGATGTTTTAGTTAAGGAAAAGGAGAATATAAATTTCTTTCCAATTGTGGACTTTCCACAATCAAATAGCTCACTGACAGTCAACATTGTCATGCCACTTGATAGACGTAAGATGGCCATAGATACTTGCTTCTCAATTGACAACACCCTGTTTTCTATAGACACTGTGAATGAGATGGGTACTGCACCTTGTCTAGACTGATTTTTTCCTAACAGGTTGACTCTTATATTTAAGAACTTACCCCATCCTAGTAAGCAAGCTCTAAGTAAACATTTATAGGGAATTAAGAAAAGAAGCTGATTAAGACCAGTAATTATCATTTTAACCCTAGATCTATTAAGCACATTGTATTAGTTACTCCACTTGAATAAATCCATGTTAACCCTAGATCTATTAAGCACTGAAAGGTTTCAAAAAGAAACCTAGGCTTAGAACATCAAACCAACCAGAATTGAAATGTATCTATGATAATTATTATCATTATATTTTTTTGTTTACACTAATTTATTTTTATAGGTATTTTTTACATTGTGCTAAAAAATCGTTGTCCTTTTTCCAAATTTTGTTTTTTACATTATAGATATCAATTTTTCTTTTGATTTACCAGTGTCATATGTTACAAGGTTGCCGGGTATGTTAATAGGTTGGGTGCATGTTTGAATTTGGCATTTAGATTTTGAATATGGTTTTGAAACTCTTAAAATCTTTTTAATGTGAGAAACAAAGTGTTAGAAATTTTGATCTTAATTTTAATCAATATACATTCAATTTTTTACTATTTTTTTATAAAATATAATTAACAATAAAGTAGTTTGATAGAATTGTGATAGCCTTTGAATTCCAGCTTTATTTGACAGCCTTTGAAGTCGAGCTTAAGTCCAGCTTTATTTGACAGCCTTTGGAGTCTACCTTTATTTGACAGGTATGATTGTGACATTTCTTGGGCTTATACAATCTTGGGATATAACATTGTTTAGAGTTCGTTAATGAAATCTGAAAATAACTTGATTACAAGTTTCAGAGTAACTTCACAATCCTCCATTTTCATTTGTTTGAATATGCAATCTGATTATGAAAAGGGAAATGGGCACTACTTTCTATTTCTTTTAGTGGAAAGGGTGTCAAAACATCCTAAGGGCACTGGAGGACCATTAAGTCTTGCACCTTCCTCACATAGTTTATAAAAGGTAGAATTCCTTAATAGACTAGCATCATTAAGAGACCCAGGCAAACTTGTGCAAATGTCAAGGAAGTGCAAGTTATTCTCTACAATGGCCTGAAAAAGCATATCGTAATTGTGCCAACGATTATACCAATCAATGGATGACTCATTGTATGGAAGCTCAATTTTTACATGGGTTGCTTCTATTGCCCCACAACAATTTGGGAAGCCTTGTTTAAGGCGGAATGCCTCCTTAATATGCTCAAGTGAAGCTGCATCTGTTGGCCATTGTATAAACTTGAATGCCCTTTTTTGCATGGAGAATATAAATTCCTTGACCACTTTGACCATTTTGGACTTTCCACAATCAAATAGCTTGCTAACAGTCAACATTGTCATGCCAGTTGATAAACGTAAGATGGGCATAGCTACTTTCTTCTCAACTGACAACACCTTGTTTTTTATAGACATTGTGAATGAGATGGGTATTGCACCTTGACATAAATCATCATACAAAATTTGGCAAAGTTCATCAAACAATTCTATTGGCAAACTAAATGTCGTTTGAATTCAAGGATCGTCAATACTAACATGAAAGTTGTAGTGATTCCACCAATCCACTGACTGTTGTTTGTTGGGGCCTGACCCAGGTTTGGAGTTAATTAGCCAAACAAATCCTTGTACTACTAGCCCTTTCGGCAATAGTCAATAGAGCGCGGACTGAGATCTAACCCGAAGTAGTATGGGAGGGTGCTAGAACCAGGTTTCCACACCCTTAAGATGTCTGAGAGGTTCAACTGGTCCTTTGGTTGTTCCTTCGTGCAGGTGGCTTCACGCACCTTCAGTTCCTCGTGGATTGATACCCTGCCTTGGCGCAGCCCTAACTAGGGGTTGTGTCGTGCTCTATTTATACAATCCCATGGTCCACAGAGCATGGTTAGGTCTATCCAGCCAACATTACATTACAAAACTCAGGCGGAAAACCCTGTGACTCTATCATACTTTCACGCCCCCGCGCCTACAATTCGTGGAGCTTTTACATCAAGATTTGGTCAAAACTTGGGCTTTAAGCCCCAAAACATGCCTTAGGGGGGATTCCATGCCCAACAGGCCCCCAACACAAACATCGTGACTCGCCCTCAAGTCACTCTGTTAGCACAGAGATCTTTGCGCAGAGTCCCTCCCACTGTTCTTGAACTGTGGCAAGGTCAGCAACATATTGAGCTGTTGCTTGCTGGATCTGCTGATACGTTGTTCCGAGACCTCTGTGTCGAGAATGCTTCTCTGCATTAGTATGTGCATCCCTTGCATGTGTGCGAGCTTGCCCTTAATTTCTGCTATGATGGTGAATACCTCGTCGATCCAAAGCTGAACGCACGCCTTCAAGACTGCTTCCATATGTCGTGTCACGTCCACCTGCTCTTTCATTGCTTTAGCATGTTGCATCCGAGCGAGCCTCTGAGTGATGACCACCATCTGCACAGTTCTTCGGACACTGTCATACTGCTATTGGAGTTCTCACACCTCTGTCTCTAAACACTAGGACTTCAAGTGATTCTTCCAACATACTGGTGCAATCTCGCAATGCATCGCCAATTTCATCTAGTCCTGCTATGATAGTGCTAGCGCGCTATTCTATGACTTCCAGAAGGGTGGACAGTTGCGCTTTTAACTGCAACTCGGTGATCTGAAGGTTCAGCTCCAGCTGAACCTTTGTCATTTCCTCCTGCGCCTCATGGACCCCTGCTGCTAACTTGCGGGTGCACGCTTCTGATGTTATTTCCGTTGGAATGGCCAACTCCAGGACACTTTAGCAGGCTTCGTCTATTAGTTGTACCAATTGTTGATTATGCAACACCAATTCATCGCGCTGCAAGCTTAATTGTTCCATATTGATTTTCTGCTTGATGAGAACTTGCAGTTCATGGCTCTCCCTAGCTCACAGCTCTACAGTTATCCCATCCTGTAAAACATATAAGTCTCTCGCAGGAGTGTAACCATATTGATACCAAGACCCTTCAGCGCGTTCACTGTAGGCTTGTCGGCCTCATTTGTTGTCATGAGTGCCCCTTCCGGTAGCACTATGGTATTTTTCATCTACGCACACAACATCTGTTCTGCTGGAATTGTTCTGACTACGAGGCTGGTCGAAAGGGTATCAACCTGAGGGGGTGCCCCTGTAATTCCTACAACTACGCTCTGAGGGACCCCAACACAATTTGGTTCTCCTGCATGAAATCTTGGAGAGCCTCAGAGGTGACATCGCACACTATCTCGTCGATGTCGTGCAGATCACCTTTGGTTAGGGTGATTGGGTCAATAGACAACTTCAATGCCTTGACCTTCTTACACAACCCTGCCTATTCTGTGGGTGCTAGCGCTTCAACTACATTGACGCGGTTTGTTGGTATACACCTCCCTCTTCCATCTGTGCTTCCTTTGCTTTCTGCCCCTGCGAAGGCGTCATTTGGCCCTCACCCGCCTTCACAGTTGCCTCCTATGTTACTGTTGTTGCGGCCTTTTCCTATTCAATTGCTTTCTGTGCAGCGTCCCGCGCCGCCCGTACTTTCGCTGCCACTATTGCCTCCCTTCTCTTTTCTACCAACTGTGCAATGCGCAGCTTGGCCTCTCCTTTCTTCCTCTGTGCCGCTGACTTCTCTATCTCCGTGACATTTGGGGTGCGCCACTCTAGCAGCCATGTCTCCAGGACATTAAATATGACATTATCTATGGCCAAAAAGGGTATCTTCCTCCATTGTTTAGTCAGGTCCTTGCGCGCTCTCATATAAATGTTATGCATATCCGCTTTGAATTCCACAAAATTCTACAGACTATTATAGACAGTGAGTGACAACTGCGACTTGCGGTTGATCTCCATTCTGAGGTTCATCTCCATGAACACCTAGAATATTTTTATGTCGTAGACCCTAGTGGCATCCTTTGTGGTCTAGAGCAAAGCGTACTTTGTGACCTTCGGTAAATCCCTGTCAATTATGAGGAATTGACTATCCTCCAGAAATTCCCTAGCCACAAGCACTATAGACAGTAGAAGCCATGCATAGTGGAACGTTTTGCCTTGTTCCTGGGCTTCACAGAAATTATCCAAGAATTCCCTGCAGAGGAATGTGGACCAGTTAAACTGGACCCCCTCCACGCACTCCTTAGCCAGTGCTACCACCGGCGTGGATACTTCGTCCGCTTGGCACTTGCGCGTAACCTTTCCTACCAGGATTTGGGTCACCACGCATAATGCATTTTCCTTGATACTAGAGATGGCATAGCCCCTCTTCTTCTTTTCCAGCTTGTACTTTTTCTTCATGGCCTCTGCGACAGCCAAGTCACTACTCTTCCCTTCTGATATGACCATGAGGTCTTCTCCTTTGCATGGAAGCCGAGGAATGCAGTGAATCAAGTTTGTCGTGATGGGGATGGGTTTCTCCAACCACAAACACCCATCATGCACCAAGCAGAGCAACTACATGATGACAAAAATGGTTATTGGTGCGCGGTGGAAGTGCAGCACCTAGAGCAGATTCGGTAGCCCAACCTTTTTCACCCCGCACAACCACTTCCGCAGTCACTGCGGTGTTCTGCTTGGGCTTCATGAGGTGCGGGGTCTCAAGGTGAGGTAATTTCGTGTGGTCAACGAGATCCCAATCTTAAAATTTTAAGCTCGGTACTCGTCCCAGGTGCATGCCCTCAAAGATCATGTTGTCTAGGAGGAGTAGGGTCTGGAGCGAGTTCTTGGTCTCGTCAAAGTCCTTGGGTACTCTAGCTTTTCCTTTCCATGGAGGGACATAGGCGGGCAACTTTGTTGGGGGAGGGTGTGCAGGCTCAGCTTCCTCCCTTCGTCCTCATCTTCTGTGATGAGCAGGTCCTCTAGGTTTTCTTCTTCTTCATCGGTTTCGATGGTGACGACTTTCCCCTTGTCCTTCATTTTCAGCTTGGTGCACAGTGGGTTCTGTGGGGACACACGTATGGGGACCATTGCTTGTTTGTCCTTCTTGGGTTTTAGCGTGCGTGGTGATTTTGGGATTTCTGCCACAATCCCAGCGCCTTTCGAAGCATCCCCCACAGTCAAGGCCTGCGCGGCCTCTTCGGCAGTCATTTCTGTTATGTCCATAATGTCTGCAGCTATTGCCATCATGTTTGTCCAGGAATCTAGCACTTTGGAATTCAGGGGCTCAATCGACGCTCGACTCACAAAAATCCAGGCTCTAGTAATTCAATCGCTCAATTCGCAAATGACTAAGTGTTGTTTATTAGGCAGCCCTTTGTATTTTATAGCGCTTTTTGAATTTGAATTCGACCATTCCCCCCAAGTCTGGTTCATTAATGCTCCCTTGGCAGTAGATTTTTCCAAATCTTGCCCATAAATCGCGTCTTAAATGCATGCCGCCCGCTCCATTTGGCCTCAATTCGAGCATCCCGTCATGAATAGTGACTTCAGCAGTCACTTTCTGGCCAACCCGCGTGGTCGTAGACCTTGTGACTTTTTGTTTCTACGTGCAGCTCCCGGGCATAGTAGTTTATAGTCCCGCGCTTCCTTTCAACTGCTTGGAGCGCTAAGATTGTTCTTCCTTGAGCTAGTCAAGTGGTCGCACCACCCGTGAAAAGTTTCAGCCTGTCATCCATCATGTTTCCTAGATAATACCCACCTTTTATTGTTATGGTCAACATCGCGCACTTTACCATCTGCAATGCACTACACTGATCAATTCGCTTAGTAACGTGCGGTCCAAGCCAAGGCATCAGATTGATCAATTCGCAACGATAGGTCTTAAACCGGTCATCGTGATCGTATGCATCCTGCCTTATCACCCTGGTTTTTTTGCTGAGAAAATATTCCTTATCTCGTCCTCTAGCTTCTTGACTTTTGCATCCATCAGAGTGCTTTTCTTCCTTAATCGTACCCTTTCCTTTTCAAGTTCTTGGAGTCCAAAATTTCCCTGTTGGATTTCTACTTCCAAGGTTCCGTGAACCATCGTATCTATCGGTGCTATCATGCGCGTTCTAAGTACTCCATGTAATATAGGGCTTACTATGGTTTCTTCATACTTCATCCTTGGTGGTGCATGCATGGTCAGGTATTTTCACGTGGTCCTATACGCCTAGAGAACCGCTGGTACGCGCAGGTCCCAGTTAGTCCACTTCACATTGTGGACTTTGTTCAATGCTTCGTGTACTTTGTTAACAGCGTCTACATGGATATTCTTCTACGCACTTGGTCTTTCCATACTTCGTGGTCCCAACCGGAGGAGTAGTTGTTGAGTTACGAAATGGGTATGTATTTACTCTTAATTTCGTCACCTTTTTCCTCTTTTCTTATCTCTTTCATATCTTAATACGCTAACATATTGATGGATTATGATAAGAAACAAATGAACTATTCTCAGTTAAGATTTGGCCATCGTAACTAACTTTTACTCCTCTTTATGCAGAAAAACGACGAAAGGAACAATTGTTGTTCCCTAGTGATGGAACAACATAAGACAACAAAGGAAGAATGGAAAGCGTCAGTTGCGAATAGTTTGGAGGACGAATCAGGAGGATCAACACTAAATAGGAAGGGTGTCTGAAGATAGCATTCAATTGCGAATCCCTCAAGATCGAGAGATCCTGAGGGATCACATTTATCTTTTACCTCTTTCTGACTATAAAAGAAAAAGATTGTAGGAGGAAAGGGGATCAATCTCTATTATTTCAAATTGTAATTTTAACTTACAGACTTGTGTTGTTAGAGAACACAACCATATTGGAATGCTACTTAAGTTCAATGGTTAATATATAATTGATGTTCGCTAGTGGCTAAGGGCCCGACCTTTAGTGGATTAAACTACTTCCTTGTGTTATATATTTCTGATTCTCGCAAGTTTGATTGGTTTGTTAATTTTCCCATTTTCTATGAGTTTATCCTATTCGCTATTTACCGCTTTCTTGTATTGATGTAGTACATTTTCTTTACATGTTTTACAACACTGCCACTTGATTCAATTTACGCTTATTGTAGATTAAATTATTTAGATAGTGAATCGTATTGATTTAATCAACTGTAAGAGTTTGGTTATCGCTATTAAACTCTCAGATTGACATCACTGCCATTTGGATTACTTTTTAGAGATTGGGTATGATTTAGATTGAATCAGCTAAGAAGAGATTGGTTATTTCTACTATGCTCTTGGCTAATGCTATTGTTAATTGAATTGCTTGTGTGAGATTTTATTACAATTTCAGTAGAGGATCGAGTATTGAAGCTTAGATGTCATATTTCCTTTAATAATTGCAATTTGAGTTTTATAAATGCATCCGTTTACTCTTGTATCAAAGGTTTATACTTCATTTTAAGAAACATTACTCTTTGGATTCATAGCATGCACATATTGTGTACACTCTTGGAATAAAAGGACTTGCCCAGGGTGATGATTAATGTGGGGTAATTAGGAGTTTTAAAAGACACCCTTTATCAACCAACATTTTGGCGCCATTTTCGGGGAGAGTGTCTCCATTTTACAAAGAGTGATGTATATCTGATAATTATTGTTGGGAAAGAATTGGGTAATGAAAACGGAAGGTAAGAACCCACATAATGAGCAAGTGAAGTGCTTGCTCCTGCGCCCACTTTTTAGCACAATTACAGAAAAGTGAAGTAGGAGTAGGTGTTTGATGTTTGTCTGTTGAGAGAGAAATGGGTATTAAAAATGGAAGGTACGAACCTGCGTACGAAGCAAGTAAAATGCCTGCTCCCCCGCTCACTTTCCAACATAATTTCTAGGAATTTAAGGTAGAAATAAACATTTGAATTTTTGCATGAATTACTAAGAAGAAAAGACCAAAGAAAAATACAATTCGACATCCCAAACCTCAAAAATCTAAGGGACCGGTGACCCTTGGATGATCAACTTTTATCAACAACACCTTAAGAAAAGTTGAATCTCAGCCATTAGTAGGTCTCTGAACTGTTGCTTCCAGACAACCTACTGTCTCCCTTCGGTCCATAGGCTCAACATCTGTAGCCTATGCTGAGGTCCACAATAAAACTGAAGGGACTGAGCAGAGTTTTCAAGACATCGAAAATTTGCGACCAATTCCCTCACAAGAAGGGAATTCTTGCAACATTCATGAAGGAGGAGGAAAAACAGGGGAAATAGAGGAACTAAGATCCCCTTAGGTAGTAATTGAGCAAAGGACACCCAATGTCCCATATCAAGGGAGTGTTGTTAGGTTCATTCCCACCTCTTCTAGACATCTCAGGGATAACTCTCTAGCTCCAGAAATCCCGGAAGGGTACTAGCATATCTTTGATCAAATGGCCAATAATACACAAACACCCCAGACCTCTACATTACAGTATCCTATTGTTGACACAGCGGTCAACACTCCCATGAAATCTATCCCTCTAAAAAATATTCCCACCTTTCATGGACTCACTTCAGAAGATCCAGATGTGTTCCTGTTTGAATTCGACGTCCTATGTTGGGGTTATGATTACACCACCGATCCCCAAAAACTGAAGCTATTTCCCTCCACTTTAAAGGGAGAAACCCTACATTGGTTTATGGGATTGGGTGGGGGCACCATAAATGATTGGGACCAAATGAAAGTTGCTTTCCTTAAAAAATATCAAGATTATTGCAAATCTAGAGAACTAAAAGATGAGATATTCCAAATGGTAGCAAGGCCTAGTGAAACTTTGGAAGAGTATGTGGAGCGTTTCCAATATAACCTCCAAAGGTTTCCCTATGCAAATCTGCCTGATAATGTGCTAAAAACCACAATGATTAAGCAGATGAAAGACCAATGGATAGAGACATTAAATATTATGGGTAAAGGTGATATTTATCAAGAAGACTATGCTAACATTATTGATTTGTGTATCAGGTGCTCAAGGGACAATACAAGACTGAAACTAGCAGAACGTGATATGATCATCAGGGACAGCAAAATCTCTGGTAGAAGCATTACTCGTACTGAAATAGGAATCCTATTGGGAGATTTCAAAATGGATATCCTCAGAACCTTGACAACACAATTAGACATCATGCAAGGCAAGCAGAAGTAGGCTAAAGCAGAACAGAACCTAGTTATTTTTTGCCCTCGATGCAGGAAGAAACATAGTCATAAAGAATGTCCACTAGATATGGTACAAACCAGTGCCATATGCACTAAAGAAAATGTCACAGAGAACTGCCCATTGCTTCCAGGATTAAAAGCGGTCTTCAAAGAGGCAAATGAAGAAATGGAACTGGTCTACCTGTTAAATCAGTGTCGCTAATGGAAAGCATGACAAAAAGGTATGCCTACCGACCCATCTTCATTCTTTCAGCACTCACAATATAATTCTCAGCAATACACAGGAGCTACATGGTAGAACCAACCACCTTTTCCTAATTGGTCACCACAAGCATTTTCTATGCCACCTTGGTCCAATCAATCAAATCCAAACAATAGTTGGCCAAATTCCTCTTACTTTCCACCATTCTGGCAGAACAATCCATATCCATCTCAATGGTCCCCCTCCACTTCACAAAACCAAAACTGGCAGTCAAGCTGGCAAAGACCTACAAACCAGCCAGTAGGAACAATCCCCCTGCCTCAACCTACACTACCAGCACCTTACACGTTGCAACAGAATCCTCAACCCAATCTACAACCATAGCTCCCAGCCCAACCCAACTTGAATCCCAACAACATACCAGTCCAGTCGGTACAAATTATTGAAGGGTTGGATCTAGAAACTAAGTTGAGAGAGTCTAATGAACTCAAATTGAGGTCTGGATGGATCATCGAGTCAGAGGGTGATAAAAATATACAAATGGAAGAACCACTACCCGTAGAAAAAACACCTCAAAGAGAGAAGACAATTAAATAGAAAAGCCACGAACAAACTATTACCTCTTCTCCACCATTCCCAGAAAGATTGATTATACCTCGCCCAATCAAATATCTTGATATTGATCTCCTAGGATAATTAAAAAATCTTTGGGTAAAAATACCCCTCCTCCAGGCTCTTTAGGACATTCCAATCTATGCAAAAACCATTAAGGAATTGTGTACCAAAAAGCCTACGAGAAAAATAAAAGTAACACCAACTATCCACGTAGTCGGAACTTTGTCTGATTTATTATTAGGCAAAGAAACACCGGTGAAATATGAGGACCCATGAAATCCTATAGTCACAGTACAAATAAATGGATGTTCCTTTCCTAATGCATTAGTCGATCTACGGGCAGCCATTAATATTCTCACAACAACAACCAGTCAAAGACTTGGCATCACAGCCTTAAATCCAACTACAACCTTGCTGGAACTTGCTAACCGATCAATTGTCAAACCAAAAGGGACATTACAGGATGTAATTGTGTCTGTAGATTCTTGGGAATACCCAACATATTCCTTGATTATTAATCCTAGAAACCGGCTAGATGGACATCCTCTAATATTAGGAAGACCTTGGTTAGCGACTGCAAATGCTTATATAAGCTGTCGAATAGGCAGTATGACTATAGCAAGAGGAAATAATGTGAAAAACCTAGCTTTATATCCTACATCTCAGCCAAGCCTAACTATAATAAAAACTAGGAAACAACCTGTAACATATTTAACCGAAAATATTTGATCACCGCTAACTGTAGCAGATGCTCTTGAATTTAAGAATCAAACAGAAGGTGACATTATTAACACTTACATTACCCACCCAACTGTCGTATCTAATTTAAAATGCCACATGATTGAAGCAGCCTTGGATAACGAAATTGAAGAAGATCCCTTAAAAGATATCAATGACCAAACAATACCAACAACAACTATTTATAACAACGAACTCATTGAAATTGAGCCAGGGAAAGTCCTAAACATTAACAAAAACTTGACTGATGACCAGCAGTAGAGGCTTATCCAACTCCTTAGAAAATATAAAGGGGCTTTTGCTTGGGATTACCCAGACATGAAAGGGATTGACCCCCAATTATGCATGCACCACATCTATATTGAGAAAGATGTGAAACCCATTCAACAACCTCAACGAAGATTAAACCCTCACCTAAAGGATGTTGTTAAAGATGAACAGCGCCAGCCCAGTGAAGAATTTATTTTTTAAACCTGTACATAAAATTGCTTTTCTGTTTTCTTTCTATTTGATTGGATTTGCTTAGAACAAGATGATTGTTTATTAGTTTTTTCCTATTATTCTCTTTGTTGTTCCCTACAAGGAAGAGTTGTTGCTCCCTATAGGGAATAACACTTTTTGTGTGTACTTTTCTTTGTTGTTCCCTATAGGGAATAACATTTTTCGTGTGTATGTTGCTTTGTTGTTCCCTACAGGGAACAACACTTTTTGTGTGCATTTTTCTTTGTTGTTCCCTACAGGGAACAGTTGATGTTCCCTATAGGGAACAACAATTTTTCATGTGTATTTTCTTTGTTGTTCCCTACAGGGAACAATTGTTGTTCCCTATAGGGAACAACAAATTTCGTGTGTATTTTCTTTGTTGTTACCTACAGGGAACAACTATTGTTCCCTATAGGGAACAACTATTTTTGTGTGTATTCTCTTTGCTATTCCCTACAGGGAACAACTGTTGTTCCCTATAGGGAAAAACACTTCTTGCATATATTCTACTTTGATGTTCCCTACAGGGAACAACTGTTGTTCCCTATAGAGAACAACACTTTTTGCGTGTATTTTTCCTTTGTTGTTCCCTACAGGGAACAGTTTTTATTCCCTACAGGGGACAGTTGTCGTTCCCTATAAGGAACAAACTTTTTTTTGCATGTTTTTCTTTGTTGTTCCCCATAGGGAAAAGTTGTTGTTCCATATAGGGAACTGTTGTTGTTCCCTATAGGGAACAACACTTTTTGTGTGGGCTTTCGTTTGTTGTTCCCTTCAGGGAACAACAGCTTGTGAGTTTTTTTTAGAAAACCCTTTCTCCCTTGCACGATCATCCCTAGACCATCCCAGCTCACTCTTTATGATCCTCTTTATGGCATAAAAGTACCATACATATTTAAGGACTACAAGTATGGAGTCTGCTGGAACAGGAAAATATCTTGAATATTATCATCTTTAACAAGATTGCTTTGTGATGATCTAAAAAGAAAGGACACAATTATCTATATCACTTCACTGTCCTCATTTCCACTATAAATCAAACTAATTGATTATCTATACCATGTTGGTTCTCCCCTGTCCCATATAGCTCTCTCTGTTTATTATCAATAAGATTATGGGTATATTTTTTTATATTGATATGTTCAAATTTCTTCCTCCATCCCTACTATTAAGGAGTGTTGAGCCACCCTCTATATATAAATGGGGAGTGTTTATAAAATATATATATATATATACTTATATATATATATATATTCACTAACAATTTTATGATATTTTTCCGCAGATGGAGGATAGGGGGTCTCATCATGAGTCGGCCTGACCACTTTCGCTACTTCCCAGTGAATGGCAATGTGTTCATCTGGTTACCATGCCAACACATTGGTCTCTACTATGGACATCATAATGCACTTCCCCAATTATACATAGAGGACCATGGTTCCCAAGGGTTATAAAGCAACTCTGTCGAGGCTATGGATGCCTGCAGGCAATAGAAGCTCCGCTGATGGTATTGAAGTTTTATTTTCTACACCAATAATTATTATAATACCCTCTTCTTATGTTTCTACGGAGAGATTATGTCCCTAACTTACCTTGAACCTTTATGCATGAGTTAATCTTTTAAAATTAATCACAACAGTTCTAAGTAGAATAATGGCGGTAAAGTATTATTTCCTGCGTATGTTGTCCTTTTTCTTTATCGCATCACCTCACTTTATCTTATCACTTATTGATAATTCTCGTTACACGCCTTGTTTTTGTCACTCCAATATCCTTTATGATCCTTTCATTAATATGCGTACCTTGCCACTTTCATTACCCAATCCATCACCCCTGTACTTCACCACCAGTGTTTTATCCTTTCATTCCATCGGTCATAGGCGACCTATTATTTCGAGAGGGGAGCTCCAGTATACTTATGCATGCGCTATCATCTTTTCATTTGATTTTGTAGAACAATACGACATCCCATGATCACAGAGTGTGTAGCATTATAATAGTCCTCGATAATGATATTTATGTTTATAAAGTATCCCCTGATAGAGCCATTACAACCATTTGTTGTTCCATCTCTTGACTCTATTTGTTGTCGTGCTTTCCCCACTACAGTAATCGTTTGCAAAATTCAAGCATCATGGGAGGAAGAATAGTGTGCCAAGAACCTTTAACACTAGTTGTATCTGATGAAGCCAGGAAATTCTAGCTCGCGTATGATGGAAAACATATTTTACAAAATTTCAACCCCACAACGAGGAAATCACCATCAAATTTTTATGGCATCTATAGAATGGATAATCCGTGGTAAGAGGCAGACAAATCACTGTAACAGATGTTGTGATAGAAGAAGTGTCTGGGTTGCTGGCAGGAGGACCAATATGGGCTGGCAATCGATTAAAGCTGCATGAAGCTATGGAGGCTTTTAGGGATGAAGAACAGGAGCTAATCAAGAAGGGAAAAGGCATTTGGCCATCTTCTCTTGGAGAGCCATGGGGAGAATTGGCATGAATTGTCCAAAACTATATTACCTGCAATGGGCGTAAAGACGTGGTAAGGTCATGACAACTCAAACTTTTAGCAGTTTTAAAACAAAAATGCTCTATTAATTTGCATGCACTATTGAATTCATTACTGCATGACACTGCCAAGAAGTTGAAACAGTCCCAACACATAGAAATAATAGTTAGCCACCATTGTCTGATCAGGTTAATAGTTAGCCATAACCTTTACCAACAACAATCAACCTTGGATGATCTAATATTGGCCCTCGAAAGAGGTGAAGACCTGCCAGCACCTAACCTTGTTCCAAAAATAAAGAGGACTGCCCTTTTAGGAAACATACCTCACAAGCGCAAATGATCCACAAGGTTGAAGTCAAAACAAGGAGCATTTGAAAATCCTCAATGTAGCGCTAGTCAACCCATAGAATTATCCATCCCAGTAAGTGAACAATACTTGCAACTAGAATGAGAAGGACAAGATAACCTTGAACCAGAACCTGAGGAAGGAATAGGGCATTCTGAAGATGAACAAAGAAATGAACTGGGACCTCCCCCAACACCAAATATGAGTTTCCAAGACGATCTATTGCATGATTTCGAGATAGGGATGGCCCAGGTCCTGGCCAGCATGAATGTCTACATGCAGCCTGAAGGACTGCTCAATCTTAACTTAGGAGAAACCCAATCTCCTGGGAATTCTGGCTATACCATAATTCTATCTGCCTTAAAAGATGCAAGCCGCGAAGCGGAAATAGATACAGAGACCATTCAGGAATTAGAGAACCAATCCGGTGACACACTCCCAGTGGAAAACAACCATGAAGGTCTAGACCCAAAAAATATAGGCCAAGAAGAAGCAGGGATAGAGATTATTCGGGAAGCTGATAATCAATTTGGAGACACGGTCTTATTGTAACAAAGCCAGGGTGAACAACCAAGCTCTTTACAGAAAAAATCTATTAACGAAACTATCAACAGACCAGTTACTCCTTCGAAAAGGTATAGAGCCAAATTGAAGAAGCTAAGAAAAGAACAATAGAAGCTTTGCAAGACGGTCAAGAGGTTCCGAAGAAAAATAAAAGAAATCACAATGGGAAAGATTCCGAACAATACTCCGAAGATAGTAAGTGTGGTCGTGCAAACAAAATTATTTGAAGATAGGGCTACAGGAACTCAAACTGAGCCCATACCTACTCAAACAGTCATCACTCAAGAGGAACAACATGTAGATTTAGTAGACATAGCTACTCAGATGGAGGTTTGGACCTCCCATAATAAAGAAAAACAGACAGAAGATATCCCTTCTCATAGCATAAGCACTCAGACGGGCAGACAAGCCAAAGACATCATGACACACCATGACCCCATTATACTGAATCTTCAGGAAGAATTGGCACAAGCTCGGCTCGCGTTGGAATGACTTGAACAAGAAACCGTTTCCCGGCAGAAATATCAAGAGTTGCAGAAACAACTTCAAGAAATGAATGCAATAGAGAGCAAGACTTTCGACAGATGTAGAAAGGCAGAAGAAAAAATAGAGAAGATCAAGCTCAAACCAAATAGAGTCATTGGTTAGACAAACACCATCTACTCACTGTATACAGATGTCCTGGCATGCAGGTCTCCTGCCACCAATTATGCCTTGTTTTTGTTAGAATGGTATCTTTTGTTGAAAATTAAAGCCATGAGAGCTGGTAAACCAATTGAATTAAGAACAATTGAAGATTTTATAAATTGCTGCAAGCAACATGGTGTAAAGGTCCAAATGCTTCTTTGTGAGTTTTACCTGCACAATTTTGTATTAGAGAGTGAGGTGGAAAATAACTCTAACCCTTTTGTAGGAGATGTTCAATTCCAGGCCTTTATTTCATTTGCAGTTAACCAAATCAAATGGTTTAAAGCTTATAATGCATTCCAAAGACAGGAAGATGGATTGGATCTTTGGGTAAGAAGTGAACCTAAGCATCCTTTACAAATGTTTTCCAACCATAAGACTCTGATGACATGAGAAGGGGTGATTAAAATTTTAGGGCCCATTCATAAGCAGATTGTATAGAAAGGAGTATCATATTTCCTCTCAATTCAAGAAAGATCTATGGCTGCATCTAAGCTCAGGTGGATGGTCTCCACTAGTAGTGTGCAAGATAGGGAACCATATAATTACAAAAATTTTAAAGCAATTGCGGCCCGTTTGGTGACCTATAGCAATTTTATTTTGAGAGAAGGACCTTATTGGTTAGGATGTCAGTTTCGGAGCCCCATGATTCGGTATCCCGCTGAAGGTTATTGGGCTATCTACGAATTGCCTGAAAGAAAGGAATGGCCTGCCTTTCCACTCCTTGCTCAACATCATGGTTTTAGACCAATTTTTGATGCTCCCTCTCCAGCCTACTCTTTAACTGCACTACATAAGAACTACTTACTTTTCATGAGGACATGAAATAGGGTAAGCAGGGGAGTATGTTGAGTTACGAAATGGGTATGTATTTGCTCTTAATTCCATCACTTTTTTCCTCTTTCTTATCTCTTTCATATCTTAATACGCTAACATATTGATGGATTATGATAAGAAACAGATGAACTATTCTCTGTTAAGTTTTAGCCATCGTAACTAACTTTTACTCCTCTTTATGCAGAAAAATGGTGAAAGGAACAATTGTTGTTCCCTAGCGACAAAATAGCATAAACCAGCAAAGGAAGAATGGAACGCGTTGGTTGTAGACAGGTTGGAGGACGAATCAGGAGGATCACCGCTAAATAGGAAGGGTGTCTAAAGATAACATTCAATTGTGAATCCCTCGGGATCGAGAGATCTTGAGGGATTGCATTTATCTTTTACCTCTTTCTGACTATAAAAGCAAAAGATTGTAGGAGTAAAGGGGATCAATCTCTGTTATTTCAAATTGTAATTTTAACGTACAGACTCGTGCTGTTCGAGAACACGACCATATTGTAATGCTACTTAATTTCAATGATTAATATATAATTGACGATGTTGTTCATTCATATTCTCTGAAGTAGCTCAACAGTGTTCGTTGGTGGCTAAGGGCTCGGCCTCTGGTGGATTAAACTGCTTCCTTGTGTTATATATTTCCGATTCTCGCAAGTTTGATTGGTTTGTTAATTTTCCCATTTTCTGTGAGTTTATCCTATTAGCTATTTACCACTTTCCTGTATTGATGTAGTACATTTTCTTTACATGTTTTATAGCACTGTCACTTGATTGATTTGTACTTATTACAGATTAAATTAATTAGATAGTGAATTGTATTGATTTAATCAGCTATAAGAGTTTGGTTATCGCTATTGAACTCTCATATTGACATCACTGCCATTTGGATTGCTTCGTAAATATTGGGTATGATTTAGATTGAATCAGCTAAGAAGAGATTGGTTATTGCTATTATGCTCTCGGCTAATGCTATTGTTAATTGAATTTCTTGTGTGAGATTTGATTACAATTTTAGCAGAGGATCGAGTCTTGAAGCTTATATGTCATATTTCCTTAAATAATTGCAATTTGAGTTTTATAAATGCATCCATTTACTCTTGTATCAAAGGTTTATACTTCATTTTAGGAAACATTACTCTCTGGATTCATAGCATGCACATATTGTGTACACTCTTGGAATAAAAGGACTTGCCTAGGTTGATGATTAATGTGGGGTAATTAGGAGTTTGAAAAGACACCTTTTATCAACCAACAGTTGTTCGCGTCATTGCCTTACCTACACCTGCTTATTGGTCGTGTCTCCTACCGTGAGGATACTGTGCATTCGTGTAGGTTTTGCACCATATACCTATATCCACCTAGATAGATGGGTGCGCAGGTTGGTTCGTCCGTCATACTTGTCTTTCAATCGCATTTGAGGCTTCCCAAACCACATGCACATCATCCTTCTCCATTCACACTAATCCTCAAAACTTCTTTGGTGCGTACCCCACCATCTTGTGGGCATAACTCTCAGTACCCATTTTAGAGCGTCGAAACAATGTTGTTCCGGTACTTCTCTTTCAAATTTTTTCAGTAAGTCATCCACCTCGCTCAACCCATCATACGTAGCCAAATCTCTTATCTCTGTTGATATGTGGCACAGTGACCTTGTCATCATGTTATAGTTGAGTGTGGTTACCTCGTGTAACTGGTTCTGCCATCACTCTATCTCCTCGTCAGAATCTGAGGTGCAGGAGCTTTCGCTCTCCCATGAGATTCGGCCCTCCATGGTTGGATTTACCAAATATTGCTCTCACACGGTTATCTTGTAGATGCAATCCAAATCGCCGTTGTTGTCGTAGTTGCGCATTGGCTCTATGTAGCATAATCCTTCTACAGGGTCTAACAGTACCACTACGCGTTGAGATTTTTTCTCAAAAATCATCTTGCGCTTCTTTAGATTTATCACTCCATTCATGTTAGTGGCCCAATCTATTCCCAATAGTGTAAGGTAGGGATTGTTGTCATCAAAAATATATATCACTTCAAAATCCAGTAGCTTGCTTGCTCCTTCTATGTCTACTGTGATTCCCTACAATATCCCCATAGGTAGGACCTTTTGCTGGTTTGCCATTCGCAGTTGGATAGGAGACCATTATAGCGCAGGCCTGCCCATGCACTCCCATGTTTGCTTTGGCAAGACATTCGTGTCTGATCCTAGATCCATAATCGCTTGGTCCATCTCGTATTCCCTAATCTACGTGGTGAATCTCATCTCCCTTCTTATTCACGTTGTGTGCTCCCTGAGCTTCCGGACGACGCGCAGTTCTCCTGGCGCGGTCCTTGTGCATCTAGTTATGAGTTCTTGCAGTGCCTTTACAACCATGCTTTCACGCAACAACTTCATGCATGTCTCCAAGAACATAGTGAGCATTGATGGGTCCATTTCTGGCCCCAGTCTGTCTTTAATTCTTGAAGTGGAGGCATCAGCGAAGCTCCTCTTAGCTTCCATGAAGGTCTCCTTAGCGCGCTCCAAATCAAATTTTGGTTCCTTCATTGGAGCCTTGCAAACCCATGTACTTTCTTCAAGCTGCTTGCCTTTATCATCCCCTATCGTAATACCACTCCAAAGCACGATATTTGCATTAGGGTCTTCCACACGCGGCTCAGACCTCATCATTTGCAGGTCCTGAGTCGGGGGAGGTTGGAGGGCTCCTTTATCACGCAACCTCGCTATCAGTGTTGGACAGTCCTCCATCTCATGATCAAACAATGTATAATACAAGCATGATGGCCGCGTTGGATTCGTACAATCATGGGCATAATGTCCTAGCCCTCCACAATTGTAACATATTAGTTGTCCGCAACCCCTTCCTGGTCCCATTCCACCTCACCCTCATCCGTGCCCCTGAAATCTAGTTCACGCCATCCCTGCATTCTATTCAAGGGGCCGTGTTTTGGCCTGAACTCTGTAGGTAGGAGTCTGATCCATCATCAACTCATAACTTCTACAGGTGCACTCATCATGGCCTACTGATCTACAAAAATTATAGAACAACTGTTGTGAATTCTACGTATACTTCTGTAATAGATGGTAGTTATTTGTAGCATGCTTTCCTCCTATCTGACAAATCGTGCACCATAATGCAGGTGCCGCGCTTGGTCCTACTTGTGCCTCTGGTCTCAATGGAATTGGTCCTCCTCCCACGAGGTAATTCACAAACACCAGGCGGTGGTCCTTGTCATGCCCCTGGCCCTTGCACTTTACGCACCATACCTCATCACGCACTTCTGGATGGGTCATCCTGTCTTGTTTCAAACTATGCATCTCAAGGCACAATTTTTTCAACTACGTGTGAATCTGCTGGACTCCCAGGTTAGGATCTTGTATCGAAGTCTCGTGCAATCTCATCTTGACCTCTAAAGCCTCAGCCTGAGTGGCTAGCCTTTATTGAGACAACGCATTCTGTAGATGCGATGTTAATGAGGCTACAAACCATTCACGGTGTTGCCCATCTACTAAGGTCATGTTCGCTTCGCGAATTGTGCACTTCAATCTTTGATCCAACTCCCACGGGGTTTCACCTGGTAGTATTGTGATTTCCTTGAATCCAATGATCAACTGTGCCTCCGATTTTGGCCTGCTAAATTCCTTGTTTAGTGCAGCTTGGATATCTGCTATCCCCGCATTTGGATTGTCATTGGAATGCTTAATGTACGTGATCCTGCAGAGCAATGACGAATGTTGCCTTCTTTATATTGTTGTCCATGACACCCTGTGCTTCCCATACAACTTTAACCACGAACCAAAATTGGTCTAGATCTTCATTCCCTACTCCCTTGAACACTGGCATGGGGGCTTCACTAGCGGAGAAATACCATACCACGTGGGTTCATATTGGGGGATATTTATTGAGGAAAAAATGACACAATATATTGGTGGATTTATAGGGGGTAGAGGGTTTTTATATTGGCCGGTATAAAAAATGGAGCCTAAAGTTAATGAAAAATATAAAGGGGTATAAAAAATGTTAATGAAAAAATGGATACCTACAGTATTTAGTGAAATTAGGGGTTTTTAAATTGGGAAGGTATACTAGGTTCATATTGGTAGGGGGTTAAATAATGTGATTTTTAGAGGTATTGCCCAATATGTAGTCAAATTAAGGGTATTGTTTAATATGCCATGAATGCACATGATATGTCAGAGGCTCATTGAGTGAAGCCCTCATGAACACCGGTAGCTTTATCGTGCTGGCCATACTGCTTCGTGATGGTGGTGGAGGTGGTATGGGCGAAGTTAAGGGTGAAGATGGTGAAACTGGTGGTGGTGTGGGTGGGGGTGGTATGCGCAGAATTCTCTGCCTTATCAGATTGATCACACTTCTTGGCGAAACCTTCGCGACCTCTTCTTCGCCTCCTCATAGAGGTGAAATCAAGGGGCTAGTTTCTAGTTCGATGCTACCTTCGTTTCTGTAAATTCTCCCACTCCGCATAGCCCCAAACATTAATTTATTCACATAACCTGCCTTTCACACAATGGCATTTTAATCGAAGTGTTCAAAGATTTAACGTACTTACCTTGCGGTCCCTTGAGGAAGCATCGTTCTTCCTCGCTATAACTGACTGAAGTATCTACCGTGAATTCGGTGATGAATCCCCCTATGATTTTATCGACCCAGTGATCGACAGTGCGCACGATCTTATCTTCCGATACTTTTGGTTTGCGCACCAATTTTCGAGTCCATACAATAGGTTTGTCAAGTTTACACCTTCCTTGGCTATCTGCTAGCTTCGCGATCCACTCATACAACTAAATAGGGAAGGATGCAAAAAAAAAATTGTGGATCTTTGTATACAAGTCGCAATCTATCCACTCTTCCTTTGATAGTCGCGGATTCATGTTTTCCTGCACTGCGAACTCGTGAATCTTTCTGTCCAACCAATCTTCAATTCCTTTCTTTGTTGGATTCCAGTGATACAACATCAGACATCTCTATGCAGATCTCGGTGCCGGCAACAGAACCATTTGTTGGCTTGTTGGGGCCTGACCCAGGTTCAAAGTTAATTAGCCAAACAAATCCTTGTACTACTGGCCCTTTTGGCAACAGTCTGCAGAGCGCGGACTAAGGTCTCACCTGAAGTAGTATGGTAGGGTGCTAGAACCAGGTTTCCACACCCTTGAGATGTCTAAGAGGTTCGACTGGTCCTTTGGTTGTTCCTTCATGCAGATGACTTCTTGCACCTTCTGTTCCTCACGACCTGATACCCTGCTTTCGCACAACCATAACCAGGGACTGTGTCACGCCTTGCGCTATTACCCGAGATCTTATTTATCTTCCAGTGTTATTTAAGTACCTTCACCTACTTAAATGTCTCAATTTATACAATACAAAACATTCATATAGGTTCACGCAATAAATAAACAGTATATTTGCAAATTATATCCAATCATGCATTAAACCAGGAAAAGATACACATAATTATAGCAAAACTTCTCTTTATTGATTCTTCAACGATTACATACTTGACCTGCCCTATGCACTCAATTGCAGGGGTCCGCACACTCAACTGGGACTACTAGGCCTCTGCGCATTCAGTTGTAGAGCCTTCTCCTCCACAAACACAATTTACACTTCGACTCAATCACTTATACTTCTCATCCTTCTATTCTCTTCGTTGGTTATCCTTCTTTTCTACACTTAGAGCCTCGCTCTATTTATACAATCCCATGGTTTGTGGACCATGGGTAGGTCTATCCAGCTGACATTACATTAGAAAACTAAGGCATACAACCCTATGACTCTATCATACTTTTGCACCCCGCGCCCGCAATTCACGGAGCTTTTACAACAAGATTTGGTCAAAACTTGGGCTTTAAGCCCCAAAACATGCCTTGGGGGGAATTTCATGCCCAACACTGACTGAGGCTTGAAAAAGCACTAAGTTGGAACTTTTCCATCCCAGTCTGACATGCTCAGTTCAGACGATGTAATAATACATTGTTCTGAAATAGAGTTTACAATAGAAATATCCATTGTTTTATCTTATTCTGTATCTTCATTATGGTATTTATTGACCTCTTTGAGTATTTTGGAGTGAGGGGGAGCATTATCAAGCAACCCTATCATGTATTCAGTGGTAGTTGAATCTTGAATCACAGACCATGCTTGCAGTGATACCTCCATTTCCTGGGTTGTAGCTACTACAAGCCCTCTAAGTGATTGCCTCAATTGTTGGTCCACGACATTGGTAACACTTCCTGTAACCTATGTTTGTAAGTGATGTAAGTGATCAAGAAATATAGATTTACATATCAAAGTAAAAGGGTCAATGAATTAAAATGTGTAGAAATAGAAAATATGCTCAACACTTATAGAGGATGTTTAGAGTAGAAGTTATAATAAAAACAAAACATGCTTGAGAAATTAAAATAAACAAGAGGACACTATCACCTAGCATCTATATAATATTTGTATGCACTGTGTAGTAGAAAATGGAAAGTGTGCTCTCATTCTTTTACATTTCATTTATTTCACTATCACCTATAATCTTCCCCAATAATTCAGCATTACTGCAGCAATTTGGTGATCTAATAATTTGAACAAAAGGATGAAAACAAAATTGATAAGAACCTCTTGGAACCTGATTTGCAATTCTACATAACTTTTCTACCTCTTTATCAATTACGTCTCATTCTCTCATAATCCTTCAAAGCTCTTTCTCAGGTCAAGTGGGCTTTAGAAACTTGTCCTTTGCCAAGGTGTACAAACCCTTCTTGCTTTTGGAGATTTGTGCATTATTAGTTGTGGCCTATGTTTAAAGCATAATTGAAACTTGACTTAAATATGCATATTGTAGTTGCATCCAGCTTATGTATGGTGGAATGAAATAAATAGTAGAAAATTCTTAGGTAATAGGTTGCTTCTAAACAAAAAAATATGTATCTTTATCTAATGTGCCTTTTGTCATTTTCGAGCTCACATAAATATGTTAACAATTTGTTTTTCCCTTCTTCGAATTCTTCCAAGAATTTTTAATGCATTCATTTTGTTATACAGATAAGGACTACTTGTCACTTTCATTATGTCTTTCAACTGCTTTCTCTATCAAGTTATATTGCTTTCCAAAGTGATTTCTAAAAATAACTTGTTATTAACGATTTGATATTTCTTTGCCAACACAACTTTAGAGCTTATTCTTTTAATATATCTATTTTGTTGGAAACAATCATCTTCATTATTTTCTCATCTCATGAATATTTTTTGGAAATCTGTAGATAAGAGCAATAGAAAAAATTTCTAATGTAATTGAGTTTTTGTGAAGACAATTGCACAAGGAAACTGTGCTAAGCAATCGGAAATTGATGGAAGAAAGAATAGATGTTGACAGTTACAAATTGAAATTACAATGCATTGTGCCTAACAACATTGATTGTGTATTAAAAAGAAATGGTCTCTTTAGACTAGATGCATTTTCATATACTGTAGGGGATTGTGTATTTGACTCATTTGAAGTGCTTCCACATTTTTGTTATACTTCAAATCAGCCATGAAATGGGTTAATAGAACATTTTATTTTTTGCTTAAAAAATAATGATGTTGAAGCAATAGAGTCAAGCCAATATGAACTAGCATTTGACTTCCTATACGAGTTACATGGAATTAATGATATTGATACATATCTTCGTAAAATGCGTTGTTATGCATCTACAAATATAAAGGAGTCCGAACGAGGGCTATGGGGTGATACATTTCGTATACGTTGGTTAGATAAATGGCTAAATATATCAATTGGATTTTGGTCATTAACAAGAAAGACAAAATATTTTCTTTTTTATCAACATGAAAATACAATTCCATATTTCATCCTCCTCCATGATGAAAATCCTGTTAGTGGTCATTATGAACCATTGCTTTACCAAAAGTTCCCAATATGCATTTCTAAACAATCTAATATCTACTTGTCATCTGTCTACAAAGATATTCAAAACCATTGGATGCATATTGAATATAATATGCTTTTAAATGAATTAATGATGGAAAAACAAATGACATCTAATTGCGGCGACAGTCTCTTTAATGCAATTTGTTATTTAGTAGCAACAAAATACGATGCACAATGTTTGCGACTTTACATTGTCCAATATTTTTGCAATGCAATTATGCATAAAAATCAACAAACATTGCTTTGTTTAGAACAATACCCAATAGTTGATGTGATACACTATATAATGAATAACAAATGGCAACAATATCTCATAAATATGGAAATGTCATATGAAAAGGGGAAAATAGATGGTGGACCATTCTATTTGCAATGGATATATGTCATATTCAAAGTGAACATCCAACTATGGTCCTATGTTGCTAATAACTTTGTTAGTTATAGTTCTGATCATTTGAGATGCAATCATCTTTTTAACATCATGTCATTCAAAACAGATACATTACATATCCATTATCAGCCAATGATGCAAAAACAATATGATCGCAATTCTCAACAAGTATACATGGAAGCAAAAGAAGATTATAATCAATTGCATCATAAGCGTATACTAGAAAAACAACAATTTATATCTCATGTACATTTTAACAACGATATTAAAATTGAGATAGCATCTCATTTAGAAAAAGTGTGTCCTACTAAGTGCCGTAGGCTCAGTTATCACAAAATGAAGCAATTCATACGTACAACAAGAAAATGCAGCGATGTACATAACAATGGTAACATATTTTGTCATAAGCATGTACTACAAAATCAACAATCTACTTCTCACGTACATCTCAATAACAACAATGAATTTGAAATGGCATCTCATTTACAACAATTGACTAAGTGTCATAAGTTTACTTATCACCAAATGAAGCAATTCATACATACAAGAGGAAAATGAAATCACATATGCAACAATGATAACATATTTCCAAATAAGCATCTACTAGAAACAAACAATCTCTTTCTCAAATACATTTGAACAACAACATTGAATCTGAGATAGTATTTGGCTTACGATGACTAAGTCCAAATAAGTTTCCTAGTCTTAGTTATCACAAAATGAAACAATTAATACATACAAGTCACAAATGCAATGAAATATGCAACAGTGATAGCATATTGTCTCGCAAGCGTCTACTAGAAACAAAGCAATCTATTTCTCAAATCCATTTCAGTAATAACATTATTTTATGGTGATGTGCATGATGATGACATCGAAAATAGGTTTAGATACCAAAAAATAATGCAATGGGAATTGTTGCAAGCAAGTGGTGACTTCTCATATCACACAACAAATTTGTTTTTCAAGAAAACACGAATAATTATTGATAAAGTGCTCTCTTACATATGGGTACGAATAAGAAAAGGGAAACTAAGAGGGAGAAAAATATTTGCAAGAGATGTCAAGTATCAAGCAAATTTGGAAAAATGATTGAAATCTGATATTGGATACATACATTTCAGAAACATTTGCATATCTCCTAATCATTTGGAACAAATTAAAAAAAACATATTTGCAATGATACGACAATTGGGACCTCCAACTTTCTTTGTGACATTTACAAGTGTAGAACATGGATGGAAACCATTAGTAGATACCTTGGTCACATTGTTTAGAAATAGAGCAAGTAAAAATGATACTGATACACTAGAAGATGATGAAATTGATTACCTTGTAAGAAAATATCCAGTCACATGTAGTCACTACTATAGACTCAGAATTAATGTTGTAAAGTGAATGATATGTCATGATACTACATTCTTTGGAAAAATATCTGATTACTATTTCATAACAGAGTTTCAAAATAGAGGAACTGAACATGAACATGGACTGTTATGGATAGAAAATGCTCCAATATATGGAAAACAAAGCAATCCAAAAATTGAGAACTTTCTTGAAAATTACATAACTTGTGATACAGACCATTTGGAGCCTGATGTTTCTAAATTGCATAAACATCACCATACAAGAAGTTGTAAGAAGGAAAAAAAATCAGATTGTAGATACAATTTCCCCATACCACCAATGAAATCAACAATGATCATTGAACCGACCAGAGTACCGAATAAAAAACTCACAGAGAAATCAATATCACTTTTGGCATTTTTGGAGAATTTCTTGGTAGAAGTAGGACTAATAGAAAGTGAGTACATACAACTATTACAATGTACAATAAAGAAACCAATAATTTTCTTAAAATGAAAACATTCTCACATTTGGAATAATAGTTTTGCAAAGGATATGCCTGCTATATGGAATGCAAATATAGATGCACAATTTGTGCTAAATGCATATGTTGCAGCATCATATTGTAATTCATATATGACCAAAATTGACAAGTCTATGACAAATGCATTTAGAAGGATACACAAAGAGCATGAGAAAATGAAATTTATGCTATGCAAATGATCCGTAAACTCAGAAATACATTACTTAATCTCCAACAATTGTCAACTCAACAAGCAGTGCATATAGCACTTTCATTGCCATTGAGTTGTAGTTCAAGAGAATGTATATTCATAAACACATCTCGAGTTGATGAACGCACATTTATTCTTAAGCCACCTATTCTCTTGAAACAAGAACCTGATGATTCATAAGATGTGATGTGCCACTCCATTATTGACTACTACATCGAATGCCCAAGTTCCATTAGCAAAATCTACCTTGCAGAAGTATCAAATTACAAGAAAATGGCACACACATATCGAAAAGGAAAAAACCAAATGTTATACGATTTGTCAAATATAAAAATTACAATGATGTTGAAAACTTTTGTAGAGAGAAATTATTGTTGTATGTTCCATTTGAAAAATGTGAAAACATATTGAAAGAAGACTTGCCTACATGGCAATCTTCATATACATTACATGAAAAAACAATTCACAACAATGAAGCTAAATTTACATATAACATCAATCCAACATGGGGTGATTTAGTGACTGCAACGAATGAACAAATTAGTTCTATGAATACTAATCAAATAAATATGTGAAACTAAGAAAACAGTTCCCATTGTGAGGAATATGATTTGCAATCAGACTTGCAATTTCCAAAACAATCTGAGATGAAAAAAAATCAATCTTGGATTTCAAATAACTGCTCATCCATTTTTAATGGAGAACAACGAGTATTATAAATTAACAAGAATGTTGAACAGAGAGAAAAAAGCAATTGTAAAAGACGTTGAAAAAAAAAAAAAAAAAACTCAATGAACCAACTTACCTATTTATTACAGGTAGAGCAGGGGTAGGCAAAACACTCATGGCAAAAGAAATTTTCCAAATTCTTATATGAATTTGTGATTCACATAACACAACTGATCCAATGAAACCAAAGGGTCTAATATTAGAATATACAAGAAAAGCTACATATAATGCAGGTGGAACAACAATCCATTTTGCAGTACTAATTCCTTTTAACATGTCTCATTTCTTGCCACTTAGCAAAGAAGTATTAGACAACTTATGAAAGCTATATCAAGAATTGGAACTAGCTTTCATAGATGAAGCCTCTATGATCGGTAGTCGGTTCTTATATTCTTTTGAAAATAGACTTAGAAACATAAAACATGTCCAAACCAAATATACCAGAAATATTGACATGATATTTTGTGGTGATTTACCTAGATGCAGGTGATTATCAAGGTAATTAAGATGATGAGACGGTCGAGCGGCGAAAGGGCTGGGCACATGGCCACCTGCATTTTCCCCCATGCCAACCGGAGACGCATTCAAGGCACCTTGCAGGCGCCATTAAATGAATTCTATGGCTGAGATAACACCACAACACTCATAGCAATGGCGTCTGTAGATCATTATGCAAATTCATCCCCCCTAATCCATTGTGTTTGCCCTCCACAGGCCGCAGAGCCCTGTTCGTGCACTGTAACAGGTAGTTGACGCTAGTTGCTAAGTTGCATTGACCTAGGCAATGGATTTCATTATTCCCACACCAGACTCTGCAACTTAGCTCTGGCCCAAACTTCCTTTGTCCATTCTTCACGCAGGTATTCCACCACCCCCTTTGCTGTTATCCCCGTTTTCAATCCTACCATGGTCCGACATTGAATGCAAAGCAGGAGAGGAGGCACTCGCAGCGGGAGCATTCGCCCTCCTGCAACGCCTAGCCCTGACTCTATCTCCCCTACATCTTTAGCTGACAATCCCAATCTGCATAGCTCCTTCTCTGGGCGTTACCCAGACACCCAAAACAGAAGGGGGAAGAGCTAGGCTCCAAGGCACAAGAAGGAGGGATGTTGCGGTACACATAGCCAATTTTTCCCTACCTCTGCATCCAGCTCCCCATACCATGCAATTTCGTTTTCGCAGCACCCTGAATCGACTCGTAATCACTACAACCGTTACAATCACATTCAATCAAGAAATTAACCTGCCAGCACCTCTGCCTGAGCACAATGATGAGCCGAACAGGGCAGAACCAAGCAACAAGAGCATTCGCAACCTTGGCAAATAGCAAGCAGATGAAGATAGAGCCACCCTGCATGGTAAAGCGTTGGCTGGCAGTCAGCAAGTTGTGGAAGGCAAACTTGGTGACACGCAGGCCTCAAGTAGTCGACAGGGTGACACATCTGGAACGCATGCGGATGCAGTTAGCATTGAGGGAGTCCATCTAGCTCAAGGTAGTGGCACGTCAAATGAGGAAGACGATTGGGACAAATACGTGTGTCTGATTGTGGAAGAACTGGCTCCGGACAATCTCTAGGCTCGACACTTGGTAGCCAGGTGTCGTTTTTGCCAGGTGGATGTTTTTTCTTGATGACTGGGAAATTACGGTTAAGTCTGTGTGCTTTCTAGTTAGGTCTCTGCAATGTCTAAGATGTTTTGTTGTTTTTTTGTCAAAATTGATAACCCCTGTGTGGCTTCTTTTGATTTCTTGGACTGGTTTCCCCTTTGTTGGGGCAGTCAACACTAGATAGTCTTATTGTGTGATGAATGATGCTCAGTACTTTTGAGGCCAGGCCTCACTATAATTACTTTTTTGTATGATATTAAAAGAACAATCTTACTTAAAAAAAAAAAGATATTTTTTGGTGATTTCTACCAAGGGCAACCTATTCAAGACTCTCATTTTTGAACAACCAAGTGTTAGTGTCAGTATCTTCATCCCTCCATCAGTGATCAAAATTCTCTTTTTTTATTCATTTTAGGTCTCTCATCTGATCAGCTGCATTCCATTAGGTCATGGATCATCTGATGGTAGTGGTTCTTTATCAATTTCCCTCATGCTTTTCATTTGCTGGCCTATTTGCACATGTACAGATCATTTGCTGTCATTTTTATTTCATTTCAGTTGCAGAAGTCATTTTAGGGTTTCAAGTCTCATTAGGTCTAGGGTTTGCCACCATGATCTTCAAAAGCTCAATAACAGGCTAGTAGTCACATGAGGATGTTCAATAAGTTCATAAAATCACAAATTCTACAGATGATTTGCTCCATAAAGGGTTTTTACCTCAAAACTTTGTTTTGAGGTGAAAATAGGGTTTTTCCATTTCTTGTACAAATTTTATGTAATTTTATCATTTTCATATGTAATAAAGTGTCATCTGCAACCTTGGGTCACCTTGCCAAACTTTTGCACTCCAACTCTTACAAAAGAGACAAGAAAATCCAAGCATTAGTCCATCAAATGACAAAAAGAGAGCCAAACCGCAAAACTTAGTTTTTAAAGAACAAAGTGAAAGGGAAAACTTTAGAAAGTGGGTTTTCTAAATGAAAAATTAAAGTCAAACGTATATAAAGTTCTCTTTGTGTTGAAGACATCATTTTTTGTGCTAAAGTGAGAGAACAAGGAGTAAATCGTGATTTGAGGCGAAAAGAGGGAAATCGCAACAAAGTTTTGAAATTCCTCTTGGCACAATGGACCTGGGTATAGGCGCAGCGCACCTACCTGGCATAGTGCACTGGGCGCAGGATTTACACAGAACTTTGAACTGGCACGGTGCACCTGGGTGTTGGCACAACGCACTAGTCTGCCAAGCCACAAATTCATTCAAACGACCTTCTAAAAGCTCCAAAATTTTGCAACATCATTCCTCCAAGCAAGTAAAGCCTCCAATTTGCCATAGCAAGACATTTTATCATCATTGATGGTGTTTTCATAGGTGAAAAATCAAACCCTAATTTGCTTCACAGTTGCATTGCAAAACTATCTAGGGTTTTGTAATTTTGTCATACTTGTTGTTTTTACTCCCCTACATAATTCTCCCATATCCCATCCAGCTCCACTAAATTTACCTAATTTTATTCCCCTTTCCCTCTTTCATTTACACTCATCTTACTCCCTTTTTCCCAAACCCTAAAACCCTAACACCTAATTCCCACTATTTCCCAAACCCTAATCTTCATTCCCAAAACCCTATCACTCCCTAATAACCCTACAACAAGCATCAAAACCTTCCATTCATCAGTCCCATTCATAAAATCCCAAAGACGAAAATAGCAGTCACCTATTCTTGAAATAAAATCTCTTCATACTCATCATTTTGCACCATACAGTGGAAAATATGGAAACAGATTCAGCTTATGAAAGGGATGAGGAAACTACGAGTGATTCCTCTCAAGAGATTCATGCACCAAGAAAACCACATAAGGGAGGAAAACACATCTGGGAGGAGCCCACCACACTCACAGAGTTATTGGCTTGTCCCCTTGCAGTAACATGTTTCAAACATCAATCTTGCTACCAGTTTTGTGAGATGGTGGAGAGGGTGAAATACCACCATGAACTTGCTAAGCCTTTTGTCCTTCATCTTCACAATGGCCAGGTGAACGTAGCAGGTGTTTCCTTCAATTTGACACCTAAAACTATAGCTACAACAACAAGTATTCCAAATGTAGGTGAACAGTGGAACAAAGGACAACTTGTGGGCAAAGAGCATTATGAGACTTACATCAAGGCTAGTTATCAGAAGCAAATCAATAGGGTCTTTCCTTTCGGATACCTACAGGACACTTATGCCCCACTCGTGAAGCTTATTATCAAATACTTCACATGTGAAGGGATATTTTCTCGCTTGTACACTTATCATGTGAGATTATTGATGCATTTCACTAGAGTGAGGATGATGAGCCTCCCCTATTTCATATGCAGAAATATTGAGAAAATGGCTACATTGGTGCAAAGAAAACCTCTTCATCAACAATTCAATAGCATTTATCATTTATCATTCATTAAAATTGTTGTTTTGCATCAGCTGAGTTTGTTGAATGTTTCATGGGATACTTTCATTTCACATGAGGTTTTCAAAAGCCCTCAAGTGACCCCATCAGTGTTTCAAGAGGAAGGAGGGCCTTCAAATGAACCAGAGGTTCATGAGACTCAAACTACAGGTGTGTCAGTTTCTGTCACTTATGAAAAGGGGACAAGGAGGCTATTTTCAGCTGCAAAGCGAGTGCTATCTCCACCAGGGATGGACGGGGTCTCGTTTCCTTCACCAGACAACATGAAAATGCTATATTCACCCGGGGTGAAAGGGGCTTTTCCTTCTTCTTCAACAGAGAAGGTATAGGATAAAGGGAAGCAACCATTGCATGAGGAAGGGCCTTCTAAAGGTTAGGAGAGAGATTTTATTTTGATTCAGGATGAGGATATTGATTTGGGCTCCCAAAGCTCAAAACTCAAGGAGATCATCAAAGAACAAGAAGCTAACATCCATGACTTATCTCTTAACCTTGAAAGGGCTAAGTGGATTATTAATTACCTTCAGCAACGGAACAAGCAGTTGGAGGATAAACAGACAATCATGGAGCTGTAAACCATAGGGGAAAACAAGTAAGCAACAAAAGGAAAGAAAGTCAAATTGACACCCCTCGAGCAAGAGATTGATGTTGACCGGGAATATTGGCTAGAGAGGGCGAATATGCACTCAGAGAAGCTGCTTGAGAAAGCAAATAAGGAATAAAAAGATGTTTCAACACATGGCTTATCACTATTTGGCATGAAACAAAATTTGCAAAACTAGGATAAGGTACCTAGAAGCCAAGTTGAGGAAGACTTTGAGGAGCAAGAAAGAGAGAGAAGCTCAAGATCTTTGTTGAAGCTTCATTGGCCCAACATAGTACTTGATGCAGATCACTCATGCCAAATTTCAAGAAATTTGGTAAACTTTTTGGCAATTTTGGGTTTTTCAAGGACAAAACAGATTTTTTTGGCAGGTGCGTAGTGCCACTTGGCACTCGCTTTTAATAGGGACCTCCTCTGGAGGAAAATTTTGCATTTTTGGATTCCTCATGAAAATTTATGCATGCCCAAAAATTACTAGGAAATTTTGACAAGTTTTGGGTCACCTAAAGGGCCAAAAACACCTCAAAAATGCCCTCTCTGCCACTTTTTGGCCACATAGAAAGCAGTGTTGCGAGTACTGATTTTTGGAGGGGAAAATGGGCACTAAATTCAAAATTCCACTTGTCCTAGAAAGTAGACAGAAATACCCTTCCAACAAGCCAACTTAGAGCAAATTTGGTGAAGCGGAAGGCCTCCAAATTCAGCTGGGAAAAAGAGCTACACATAGAAAAAGTGGCACTACGCACAGGATGAAAAAATGCCAATTTTGCTCAAAAACTCTGTTTTTCGCCTAGTTTTCTTCTAGTTTGGATTTTTCTCTTTCATGGTCAAATTCATGAGCTGACATGATGTAAATTGATGTACTATGATGTAAAAATGATCAAAATTGACTTGATAAGGTAGATACATCAATTGTAGGTGGTTTGGAGTTGAATGAATCAATTTCCTAGGTTTTAGAGGCAAGATGTTCCACTGCCTATTTTTGTGTTCCTAGTTTAGATATGGTTGAAACCACCCCTCTTCTCATGGATTTGACCCCTGATGGATAGCACAGGTGGTTTGGAGGTCTATATCATGTGTTTTTCAGTCATTTGTAAATGTTGGACTATTGTGAATGCTTTGAGCACTATTGTACATCATCTCTGCAATTTGGCAAGGAAATAGACTAGGGTTTGCAGCATTTTGTGGGACTTTTGTGGCAAGGTGACTTAGTATTGTTTTTCTTTCTGTGATTCAAGTTATCATATGTTTATGTGCGTCAGTATCTCTCTCTTTTATTCTCAACTAAATGAATCAAGTTTAAAGGTGGAATTCATTGATGTTGCAGTGCTCTACCTTAGGGTTTATTTGGTTTTACATGTTTTGAACTGTTTGAAGAGGATTCTTGATACTTTCATGCCCTCTTCAATTCCTCACCAGTGTTAATACTTTCCATTTTACTTATTTCAAAATACTAAAGCATTTTCATACCTCGCCCCACAGAAAACCTCTACAAGACTGAGTCCATTCCCCGGACCAAAAACTGCCTTTCACATTTGATCCAACAAACCAACATAAAACTCAATCAAACTCCTCTGGGCATATACCTAGCCTAAATTTAGTCTTTACATTAGTCATCTCAAGCCTCATTTGTTATATTTTCCTGAGATTGACAAGGAGAGAGCCCTCTCCCGACCTGGTAGGGCTAGCTACTAGGTTAAGCATGGTTTGATGTTACCATAGACCTGCCTTCCTCAGCCTGAGCCAGATTTAGGCCCTAACATAGTGGCAACCATACTAGGGAAGAAAAGTTTATTTGTTTGTTAGTATTCTTTGCTTTATAAACTACAGACATAGCCTGAAGTTAGCCAGGTAGCCTTTGAACTGCCTTGCTTTGCGAGTGCATAAGTAGATGAATGTTGTTTTAGCCAATCTCTGGTTTAGTTTTATAAATTGAACATCTGACTTACAAATTGCCCCAATACATTAAATAATTCTAGAAGTTTGGATAATGCATTTAGAATTCAGTAGGTTGACAAGATTTTAATGTCAATTTAATTTTTGGAAATAATTCAACACACTGGCTTCCAGATGATACATTAGAGCCAATCCTAATCCTGATCCTCCTCCCGTGTATGAAAACCCAAATCTCATTCCAAGAATTCTTCGCCAAGAAAGTTTTGTGATTCCTGTGTTTAGATCTCGTTCATGCCTGGTTGTTTTTGAATATCTTGAAGATCTCCCATTTGATGAAAATTTTGAGCTATCTTTGTTTGAAACTAAGTTTGAAAGTGCAACTGGTGCTACTGTTCTAAATCCAAAGTTTGTTAAAGATCTTGAAACTGAAAGGGAAAATCGATCAATTGACACTTATATTCTGAATCTTCAATCTTCAATTGTGGCTACGAATATTCCTAAGTTCTTAGAATCTACATCTGGTACTCTTGGTTCATCTGTTGTTGTGTCTAGTTCAGAAATTCCTATCGAGCCTCCTTTTATTCCCACCATTCCCGTGAAGCCCACCATATCTGATCAGAAATCTGCAACGCCTTCACCTCCATCCACTCATTCTACACATCAAACATCAAGAATTTCTTCACCTCCTTTGACACCTCATACACCAGTCACATCAGCTGCTATCATTGTTCCAACTCCTCCTACATCCCCAAGGCCAGTTGTAAATCCACCTCGAGTAATGGTTGCCAGATATGCACCTCTTGTTTTGCCATAGAACTTGGATGCCATGCCTATTGATCTCCATGAGATAGATGCAGAGAATGTGACTATGAGATTATTTGTGCAAACTTTTGGAGGCGAAGTGCAAAAGTGGTTCAGAGCATTGCTTGCTGGAACTATCAATTCATTGGCAGCCCTTTATAGACAATTTTTGGATCATTGGGAGGTAAGGAAAAATCCACTTCATATCCTTTCCGAATATGAAAACATAAAGAGGAATGTTGGTGAAATTGTTTAGGATTACTGTGTTAGATTCAATACTGTTTATAATGCCATTCCAGCTGATATCAAGCCACCAATGGGGCTGGCTTTTATCAAATTTCCCAATGGTTTTGATTCTGATATGGCGTATTAGTTGAGAGAAAGAGACTCAGCTACATTGGAGGACATGTAGAAAATTGCAGTAAGTGTTGAAGCAAATTTGTTAGCTAAGAGAGCTAGAATAAAGACCGAGAAGAAGGTGACTATAAAGGAAGAAGTTTCCACCTTGGATCATTTACTCCATAATATTGAGAAGATGTTTGGTAGATTCACCATTGTAGACAAGCCCGAGACACAGGTCACAAATCCAAATTTCTGTGATCAGCAGCAACCACAGTTTAGAATCAAGCAGCGGGAGCAAAGAGCTCAAGATCCATCAGCTCAACAGCGAGTCAAAACATCATTGCAACAGAACTATGTCCATGGCACTGAATCAAAAGATGATGAGGGTCCAATAAGAGAAGAGAATCACTTTTTTACACCAGATTATTTGCCAATTTATATCATTGAAGATGAAGATTATTCAGAAAGTCCAGTTGTAAAAAAGGATGAAGATTTTATATTGGCAAATGAAACAGTTCTGGAGGAGGAATCAGATGAATATCAAAGAGGATACATGAATGCATTAACAGCGCATAAAAGACGATACTCACTCAGGAGTAGGGACGTACCTATCAATCCAATTCAGAAGTGGAAGGAAGCAACACCACCAAAGAATTATTCTCCAAATGTGCAGAAAAAGGGAAAGGAGCAAGTAGAACCTACTTGTAGTAAAGTGCAATCAGCAAACGAAAAGTCAAATCAGCCAAGTGCAACAAAGGAGAAGATTGAAAAGAAATATGCTCTAGTCAAAGAGGTAGAGAAAACTACAGCCTTTAGCTTAGAAAATGAAATTACTAAGTTAAAATTGTCAATACCTTTAACTAGATTAATGAAGAATAGCAGCTATAAAGGTCAAGTGGCAAAGATTTTGAATATAGATCCTCTGTTTGATATGGTAAATGTGGAAGATGACCAACTTGAACTTATCTTTGGTCCGGCATTAGAAGGCTAATCTAAGGATAGCGACGTAGCTCCTTTTTACATCAGCCTTAGATTGCATGATTATGTTTTGCACAACGCCATGTTTGATTTAGGAGCGTCTCACAACTTGATGCCAAAGGCAATTATGGAAAAATTGGGTTTGGACATCACTCGAAAGTATCATGACCTTTATTCCTTTGATTCTGGTAGAGTAAGATGTATTGGTCTCATTAAATATTTGGTTGTAATTTTGGATCAGATTCTAGTGAAAAAAGTTCTTATGGATGTAGTTGTGGCTGACATTCCCCCTAGATTTGGCATGCTTCTATCTAGATCATGGGGTGCAAAACTCAAAGGGAAATTACAGTTAGATTTATCCTATGCCACTATTCTCGTGTTTGATCAGATGAGGAAATTATATAGGGAGAAAAAGCTGAAGTATATGATCAGGAGCAAGGAGAAACCTATGAATCATCCAATTAATTATGTACATACAGATTTAGAGTCTTTTGTTCTTTATTCTGATAGCGGTTTCAATGATGTAAATAGTCAATTAGTTGAAGTTGAAGATATACCTGAGATTACAGAAAATTTCAGAGCTGTACTTCATCAAGAGAAGCAAAGGCTTGAAAATACAGCTGAATAGTCAACATCCCGCCAGCAGCAAGAAAAATATGGACACAACCAAAGGTAGAAAAACGGGCATAATTCCAACACTTGGAAGAAGAAGTCAGATTGTGGAGTATGGAATTTGATGGAGCAGTAGGTAGGGAAGGTGCCGGAATTAGTATTTGGATACATAGCCCTATTTTCTCACCAAATAAAGTCCCAAGTAATGTAAGAGTTTGTTCATAAAAGTTGGATTTTGATTGTTCTAATAATGAAGCGGAATATGAGGCACTAATTGCAGGCTTGAAAATCCTCAAAAAGGTGAATGCAACAAGAATTTTAATTTATGGCGACTCCGAATTAGTAATTAAGCAAGTCAAGGGAGAATATCAAGCAAAACATCCTCAAATGAGGGCCTACCGTAATGTGGTTTTAGACATTTTGAGGTTGTTTCCAGATTTTACCTTGACATGTGTTCCTCGTGCACAGAATGTTATTGTAGATTCCCTTGCAACAACAACAAGTAACTTGAAGATTCTGATGAATTCAAACAATAGGTTTGAAATTCATGTGAAACATCGCCCTCGGCTGTCCCTGATAATCAAATATATTGGCAAGTGTTTTAGGATGACAAAGAGATTGAAGAATTTCTGCGAAATGAAGGAAAATATCAAGAAACTTCTATAGATGGCGAGCAAGATAATGGCGAACCAGACTTAGAATTAAATCAGATGGAAGTTTTGCAGCTGAATGACAATGTCATCCCTAAAGGCCTTATACCTTTATAGGAATTATTTGACCAAGATGATGTAGCCAAAAAGCCAAGTTTAATGCCGATTGAAAAGGGAGTTGAAGACGTGAATATTGGAATAGTAGAAAATCCAAAGATGGTGAAGTTGTCAAAGGCTTTATCTCCGCAGGTAAAAGCAAAGTACATTAGTCTATTGTCTTCATTTACTGATGTATTTGCATGGGACTATTCAAATTTGAAGGAGTACAATAAAAGTATAATTTAGCACATCATTCCAATCAAGCCAAACCAAAAGCCATTTCGCCAAAAGATAATAAGGATCAATCCTAAGTTGCTACCATCAATAGAGAAGGAAGTGAATCGATTATATAAGGCTGGTATAATCGTTCCAATAAGATTTTCAAAATGGATTTTGAATTTGGTGCTCGTGCGGAAGAAGACAAGTGAGATTAGATTATGCATTGATTTCAGAAATTTGAATAAGGTGTCTTTGAAAGATAATTATCCGTTGCCAAAGATCGACCACATACTCCAAAGAGTGGTCGAGGCATATCGTATGTTGCTGCTCGATGGGTATTCCGAGTACAATCAAATTTTGGTCCGTGAGGATGACAGGGACAAAACATCATTCACCACCCCATGGGGGACTTTCCATTATGCCAAGATGCCATTTGGTTTAAAGAATGCTGGTGCAACTTTTCAGCGAGCTATGGATATTGCCTTTGCAAATGAGAAAGATGTATTTTTAGTAGTTTATCTTGATGATTTGACAGTTTTTTCTAATTTAGATGAGGAACATCTTTACCATTTGAATATTGTTTTTTAGCGGTGTAGAAAGTATTACATATATCTTAATCCCAAAAAGAGCTTGTTTGCCATGGATGAAGGGAAGCTTCTCGGTCACATCACATCTAAGGAGGGCATCCACATCAATCCTGCTCGAGTGGAAGCTATTCAGAAAATTGATTTTCCTCGTAGTAAAAAGGAGATCCAAGCATTCAATGGTAAGATGAACTTCTTACGTTGTTTTGTGCCAAATCTAGCTGAACATTTGAGGGAAATCAGAAACATGTTGAAGAAAGATAGTGTGGTAAAGTGGACCGAGGAAACTATCAAATCTTTCAATTTGGTAAAGCTGTCTCTTTCTTCAGCTCTGATTTTGATCAGCCCAGATTATTCCCCAGATTTCATTTTATTTTCATTCGCTTCAGAGCATACTATGGTAGTGGTCTTAATGTAGAAAAGAGATCAGCTTGAGAAGCCAATTGCCTTTTTTAGTAGGGCAATAAGAGATGCAGCCTTAAAATATAACATTATTGAGAAGCAAGCTCTTGCCTTGGTGAAAGCTTTGAAAGATTTCCGAGTATATATTTTGCATTCTCATATTCTTGCCTATGTCCCTAACGCAGCCGTTAAAGATGTTTTAGTACAGATAGATCCAGAAGGGAGACGAGGTAAATGGATCACAGCTTTGTTAGAATATGACTTGGAGATAAAGCCAACAAAGCTCATAAAGGGGCAAGGTCTGGCAAAACTGAAGGCGGAGTCTAATTTGCATGCCTTGGACATAAACTTGATTGCTGCCATGTCTGAAGAAGATGAAGACAACTCACTTGTTTAGGTATCTGAAATTTTTATCCATTCCCCTTGGTATTTAGATATTGTATATGTGCTCCAAAATCTTTCACTACCATCGAGAATGGCTAAAAATAAAAGTAGAACTCTAAAATTAAAGGCTGCCAAATTTTGTATTATGAATAATGCATTGTATTGGAAAGATCCCGGAGGTATGTTACTGAATTGTTTGGTTGAGGAAGAAGAAAAATAGGTCATGGATGGCTTTCACAAGGGAGATTGTGGAGGTCACCTATTTTGGAAGACGATGGAAAATAAAATTTTGAGAGTAGGGTACTATTGGCCTACCCTCTTTGCTGATGTTTATAAAACTGTTACAAGGTGCCACGAATGTCAAATTTTTCAGGGAAGGAGAAAATTACAGCCACTACAGCTCAAGCCGGTTGAAGTAAGTGCTCCGTTTCAGCAGTGGGGCCTTGATTTTATTGGAGAGATCCACCCTGCATCTTCAGATCAACACAAGTGGATCTTAACAGTGACAGATTATTTTACAAAATGGATTGAGGCAATCCCCACTTAGCAGGCCACATATGTGGTAATAATTCAGTTTCTCGAAAATAATATTTTGTCATGTTTTGGTTGTCCTAACAAGCTGATTATAGATAATGCAGTAGCTTTCAAGTATAAAAACATGATTGATTTTTGTAATAAATATCAAATTACCTTAGGACATTCTACTGCATACTATCCGCAAGGTAATGGATTGGCGGAATCTTCAACTAAAACATTGGTTAACATCATCATCAAAAAGTTGTTGGAAACAAACAAAAAGAGCTAGCACAAGAAACTTGTTAATGCACTATGGGCAGATAGAGTAAGTCAGAAGAAATCAATTGGCATGTCTCTGGTTGAAATAGTATATGGTGTTGACACAGTGTTCTTGACATCTCTCGCAATCCCAGTGGTAAAGCTTCTGCAGGAAGCTAGCAACGAAGAGGATCATTTTCAGCAAAGGATAAACCAAATGATCCATTTAAAGCAGACGAGAGAGGAGGTTTTTCAGAATACCTTCAGGCTGCAAGAGAGAATCAAGAAAATCTATGATCGGAAGGCAAAGGCAAATAAGTTTCAGATTGAAGACATAGTGCTCAAGTGGGATGCTAGAAATAAGGACAAAGACAAGCACGAAAAGTTCGAGAATCTATAGAAGGGACCATTCAGAATTGCTGCATATCGGGACAAAATGCTTTTCTACTGAAAGAAATGAACGGGGAAGATTGTCCAGGGGGGGCGGTCAATGGTCAGCTACTGAAATAGTATTATCTTTGAGATATTTTCTGCTATCATTATTTGTCATTGCATACCATTTTATTTCCTTCATTGCAAGTTTGCACTGTCATCATTCAGTCAGTTTGGGGCCCGAAGTGAAGGCTATAAAACTGAAGGTCTGATGTTAGTTTTTGATTACTTAGTAAGGATTGTTTGAGTCAGTTTTTAGTTGGTTTTTAGTCATGTAATTGAGTCAGTTTTGAGTCAAGATGTTGGTTTTATGTTTGCTGAAGTTATTGACTCCATTTATCCCAATGGAAGAGGCACTGTTTGCTTTCCAGAGATCTGTAGTTCTTGGCACCTCCCAGGAGCTACCATGCCCATTGAAGCCAATGTTAGTGTTGGTATCTTCATCCCTCCATCAATGATCAAAATTCTCTTTTTTGTATGAATTTTAGGTGTCTCATCCAATTAGCTGCATTCCATTAGGTCATGGATCATCTGATGGTAGTGGTTCTTTATCAATTTCCCTCATGCTTTTCATTTGCTGGCCTATTTGCACATGTATAGATCATTTGTTGTCATTTTTATTTCATTTCAGTTGTAGAAGTCATTTTATGGTTTCAAGTCTCAATAGGTCTAGGGTTTGCCACCATGATCTTCAAAAGCTCAATAACAAGCCAGCAACCACATGAGGATGTTCAATAAGTTCATAAAATCACAAATTCTATAGATGATTTGCTCCATAAAGGGTTTTTACCTCAAGAAAGAGTTTTGAGGTGAAAATAGGGTTTTCCCATTTCTTGTACAAATTTTATGTAATTTTATCATTTTCATATGTAATAAAGTGTCATCTGCAGCCCTCGGTCACCTTGCCAAACTTTTACACTCCAACTCCTGCAAAAGAGATAAGAAAATCCGAGCATTAGTCCATCAAATGACCAAAGAGAGCCAAACTTCAAAACAGATTTTTTAAAGAACAAAGTGAAAGGGAAAACTTTAGAAAGTGGGTTTTCTAAATGAAAAATTAAAATCAAAAGTATATAAAGTGCTCTTTGTGTTGAAGACATCAATTTTTGTGCGAAAGTGAGAGAACAAGGAGAAAATCACGATTTGAGGCGAAAAGAGGGAAATCGCAGCAAAGTTTTGAAATTCCTCTTAGCGCGGTGCACTTGGGCATAGGCGCGGTGCATCAGGCACAGGATTTACACAGTACTTTCAACTGGCACAACGCACCTGGGTGTTGGTGCATTGCACCAGTCTACCAAGCCACAAATTCATTCAAATGTAAAAGCTCCAAAATTTTGCAACATCATTCCTCCAAGTAAGTAAAGCCTCCTATTTTCCATAGCAAGAAATTTTATCATCATTGATGGTGTTTTCATAGGTGAAAAATCAAACCCTAATTTTCTTCACAGTTTCATTGCAAAACTGTCTAGGGTTTTGTAATTTTGTCATATTTTTTGTTTTTACTCCCCTACATAATTCTCCCATATCTCATCCCTCTCCACTAAATTTCCCTAATTTTATTTCCCTTTCCCTCTTTCATTTACACTCATCTTACTCCCTTTTTCCCAAACCCTAAAACCCTAACACCTAATTCCCACTATTTCCCAAACCCTAATATTCATTCCCAAAACCCTATCACTCCCTAAAAACCCTACAACAAGTATCAAAACCTTCCATTCATCAGTCCCATTCATCAAATCCCAAAGAAGAAAATAACAGTCACCTATTCTTGAAATAAAATCTCTTCATACTCATCATTTTGTACCATACAGTGGCAAATATGGAAACAAATTCAGCTTATGAAATGGATGAGGAATCTATGAGTGATTCCTCTCAAGAGATTCATGCACCAAGAAAACCACATAAGGGAGGAAAACACATTCGGGAGGAGCCCACCACACTCACAAAGTTATTAGCTTGTCCCCTTGCAGTAACATGTTTCAAACATCAGTCTTGCTACCAATTTTGTGAGATGTTGGAGAGGGTGAAATACCACCATGAACTTGCTAGGCTATTTTTCCTTCATCTTCACAATGGCCAGGTGAACTTAGCAAGTGTTTCCTTCACTTTGACACCTGAAACTGTAGTTGTAGCAACAAGTATTCCAAATGTAGGTGAACAGTGGAACAAAGGACATCTTTTGGGCAAAGAGCATTATGAGCCTTACATCAAGGCTAGTTATCAAAAGAAATTCAATAAGGTCTTTCCTTTCAGATACCTACAAGACACTTATGCCCCACTCATGAAGCTTACTATCAAATTCTTCACCTATGAAGGGAGATTTTCTCGCTTGTACACTTATCATGCGAGATTATTGATGCATTTCACTAGAGTGAGGATGATGAACCTCCCCTATTTCATATGCAAAAATATTGAGAAAATGGCTACATTGGTGCAAAGAAAACCTCTTCATCAATAGTTCAACAACATTTGTCATTTTTCATTGATCAAAATTGTTGTTTTGCATCAGCTGAATTTGTTGAATGTTTCATGGGATACTTTCATTTCACATGAGGTTTTCAAAAGCCCTCAAGTGACCCCATCAGTGTTTCAAGAGGAAGGAGGGCCTTCAAATCAACCATAGGTTCATGAGACTCAAAATACAAATGTTCCAGTATTTGTCACTTATGAAAAGGGGATAAGGAGGCTATTTGCAGCTGCAAAGCGAGTGCTATCTCCACCAGGGGTGGAAGGGGTCTTGTTTCCTTCACCAGAAAATAGGCAAATGCTATCTTCACCCGAGGTGAAAGGGGCTTTGCCTTCTTCTTCAGCAGAGAAGGTACATGATAAAGGGAAGCAACCATTGCATGAGGAAGGGCCTTCTGAAGGTCAGGAGAGAGATTTTATTTTGATTTAGGATGAGGATACTGATTTGGGCTCCTAAAGCTCAAAAATCAAGGAGATCATCAAAGAAAAAGAAGCTTACATCCATGACTTATCTCTTAACCTTGAAAGAGCTAAGTGGATTTATAATTACCTTAAGCAACAGAACAAGCAGTTGGAAGATAAACAGGCAATCAAGGAGTTGCAAACCATAAGGGAAAACAAGCAAGCAACAAAAAGAAAGAAAGTCAAATTGACACCCCTCGAGTAAGAGATTGATGCTGACTGGGAATCTTGGCTAGAGAGGGCGAATATGCACTTGGAGAAGCTGCTTTAGAAAGAAAATAAGGAAAAAAAGATGTTGCGGCACATGGCTTATCACTATTGGCACGAAACAAAATTTGCAAAACTAGGATGAGGTGCCTAAAAGCCAAGTTGAGGAAGACTTTGAGGAGCAAGAAAGAGCAAGATAAGCTCAAGATCTTGGCTAAAGCTTCATTTTCCCAGCATAGTACTTGATTTAGATCACTCATGCCAAATTTCAAGAAATTCGGCAAACTTTTTGGCAATTTTGGATTTTTCAAGGAAAAAACAAGTTTTTTCGGCAGATGTGTAGCGCCACCTAGCGCCCGTTTTTGATAGGGACCTCCTCTGGAGGAAAATTTTTCATTTTTGGATTCCTCATGAAAAATTATGCATGCCCAGAAATTACTAGGAAATTTTGACAAGTTTTGGGTCACCTAAAGGGCCAAAAACTCCTCAAAAATGCCCTCTCTGCCATTTTTTGGCCACACAGGAAGCAGTGTTGGGAGAACTGATTTTTGGAGGGGAAAATGGGCACCAAATCCAAAAATTCTACTTGTTCTAGAAATTTGACAGATAGACCTTTCCAAAAAGCCAACTTGGAGAAAATTTGGTGAAGCGGAATGCCTCCAAATTCGGCTGGGAAAAAGCGCTACACACAGAAAAAGTGGTGCTACGCACAGGATGAAAAAATGCCAATTTTGCTCAAAAACTCTGTTTTTCGCCTAGTTTTCTTCTAGTTTGATTTTTCTCTTTTATGGTCAAATTCATGAGCTGAAATAATGTAAATTGATGTACTATGTTGTAAAAATGATAAAAATTAACTTGATAAGGTAGATACATCAGTTGTAGGTGGTTTGGAGTTGAATGAATCATTTTCCTAGGTTTTAGAGGAAAGTTATTCCACTGCTTATTTTTGTGTTCCTAGTTTAGATATGGTTGAAACCACCACTCTTCTCATGGATTCGACCCCTGATGGATAGCATAGGTGGTTTGGAGGTCTATATCATGTGTTTTTCCAGTCATTTGTAAAGGTTGGACTCTTGTGAATGCTTTGAGCATTATTGTACATCATCTCTGCAGTTTGGCAAGGAAATAGACCAAGGTTTGTAGCATTTTGTGGGATTCTTGTGGAAAGGTGACTAAGTATTTTTTTTCCTTCTGTGATTCAAGTTATCATATGTTTATTTGTGCCATTATCTCTCTCTTTTCTGCTCAACTAAATGAATCAAGTATAAAAGTGGAATTCATTGATGTTGTAGTGCTCTACCTTAGGGTTTATTTGGTTTTACATGTTTTCAACTGTTTGAAGAGGATTCCTGATACTTTCATGCCCTCTTCAACTCCTCACCAGTCTTAAGACTTTCAATTTCACTTATTTCAAAGTACTGAAGCATTTTCCTACCTCGCCCCACAGAAAACCTATGCAAGACTGAATCCATTCCCCAGACCCAAAACTACCTTTCACATTTGATCCAGCAAACCAACATAAAACTCAATCAAACTCCTCTGAGCATATACCTAGCCTAAATTTAGTCTTTACATCAGTCATATCAAGCCTCATTTGCTATATTTTCCTGAGATTGACAAGGAAATAGCCCTCTCCCGACTTGGTAGGGCTAGCTACCGGGTTAAGCATGGTTTGATGTTACCCTAGACCTACCTTTCTCAGCCTGAGGTAGATTTAGGCCCTAACACCAAGAATCAACAATCAAACAATAGCACATGATTTTTGGAAGGATAATGTCAAGTGCTTCCAATTGCATATGACTATGGGACAAACAGATGAGAGATTCATATCAATTTTAAATAGAATGCAAATAAATTGTCAAACATGTGATGATATAACATATATTAATACAAATTGCATGCGCCTTGTACCAAATGATCCACCATTTCCATATTTATTTTACAAAAACAAGGATGTTGTAATGCATAACAAGAAAATGTTAACGCTTATGCCTGGCAATGAAATTTTAATTAATGTAATTGATGAAGATGAAGAGAATAATAGAAATTTTCCTTCACAACTTGTGATAAAGTTGTACATGTTAGTTGAAATGTATGCTTGGAATTATGATGCACCATATGGGCTAGTAAATGGTGCAGATGGAATAGTTAAATCATATACCCATATAGATAAGTTCGATGTTCTATGTATTAAGTTCCATGACCTAATATTGGTCATAGAAAATCTATAAAACTGGTGTATTCGTATACTTCAGACATAGCACATGATTCGAAACCAATACTGCGAATATCAAAAGCAATGCTTTTCACACCAAAGATGGCTCATCTGAAGATACAAAAACAATTCCCAATTCAGCTTGCATGTGCATGCACGATACATAGATCACAGGGCTTAACCTTGGATAGGCTTGCATTCGACCCTAATAGAATACAAGTGCATGGCTTAGTATACACATCACTGTCACATGTGAGAAACATAGATTCATTGTATTTGCTAAATTCTCTCACAAGAAATAATTTTAAGGTTAAGCAAAAAATAAATTGTGAAATGCAATGCTTGCAAAGCACTTAAAAATGGAAATTACAATATGACTATTCATCAATACAATCATTACGATCCATCTCTATTCTTTCATTGAACACTCGTAACCTTTGTGCACATCTTAGTGACATATGTAGTGATTATGACACAATGCAATATGATATCTTATGCTTACAAGAAACATATATGTCACTGTGTATGCAAAATGAGTACTTCAAAAATTTGAAGTGCATCTCAAGTTGCATTAAGCATGGACTAATGATACTGATAAAAAACATATCACTATTCTTGAACACATCCATTTTGAAGAGAAACTTGTAGAAGCATTGTTGGCAAAAATAATAGTTCAAGGATCACAAATTGCAATACTCAATATATATGCATCACCACATGCAAATTTGAACAATATTTTGAATGTAATTGCAAAAGCTTTATGCCACTTAGATCTAAACGATATCATAGTTATATTGGGAGACTTCAATATTGATATGGTAAATTTCAATCATAAAACAAAAGAGTTACAAAGCTACATGAACAACTACAATCTTCATTTTCTTATCAACAAAATTAATAACATGCATAAATCATTCATTGACCATGTCTGGGCAAATCTAACTAATATATAATATAGAATTTTCATATTAGATACATATTGGTCTAATCGTGACACAATATCTCTTGTCCTTGATCTATGATATACACATGAAACACTTTACAAAATTGCAAATTTTCATACTTTTGGAATATGTCATTGTTTTTGCCATTTGTATTTTACTAAAGCATATTAGCATATTCTATCTGTAATAAACCAAATAATAAGACCATATATATTATGCATCCTATTGTACATTTACATATATGACTTCATATATTCTTGAATGCAGATTGTACCAATGAAGCCCTTTTCAATTAAACAAAACGAGCATCCTATTGTAATTTACATATATGAATTCATATATTCTTGAATGCAGATTATACCAATAAAACCCTTTTCAATTAAACAAAATGAACGAGAAAAAAGAATAAGAACATGGAACATGAAACAAGAAAGTATATACTTCTTGCTTTTTCTTTTATATGGTTTTTATGTTCTCATTCACTTTTTACTTTTATATGTTTTTTTAAATTGAACTACATATATGCTACTATTCTATAACACAACATAAATGCTAAAAAAAGGAAGAGAGCAAACAAGTCAAGAACAACAAAAATTGTTTGGCGACATCAAAAAATGGGCTAAACAAGAAGCTACCAAAGAGTATGGCCATAATTATCTCCATCATTTCTTTTATTTCAATTTTACTTGTTACAAATTACTTAAGTTAAAAGATTTTGTATAACTAATTATATACAAATAATTATTAAACATGACATATGTTTTCATATTTGGAAAATCAAACTCAAAATACGTTCCTGTTCTGTAATTGCAACAGGATAGCAACACCTAAAGAGATAGAAAGCATAAGCCAAATAGACAATGCAAGCCAACCACTTGTTCTAAAAAGGTATGTCTATGAAACCTATACAAATATGCTCATTTGCATTTACAATATTAATGTTTACTATATATGCATTATGTTTTTACATATGTATAATTAAATGTATATAAGCTAGAAAATGTTGGAGAAGTGAAGAAAGCACTAGTAGCCAGTCCTCTCAGACAACGCAACAACAATATATGTACAGGTTAGGTATCATAAACTTTTTATTCATTGCTTATGCAAAATACATGTGGTAATATCTAAATCATATTGAAGTATGCAATTACTCATTTTAGTGCAAGTGAAATAGAAACAACGAAAGGTGATTCAACAATTCTACGAAATGATGCATTAAAAAGGTATGCATATGAAATGCCACATTGTAATCTATTTATACTTCTACAGTTTATAGAAAAAACATAGCATTGTAGAAATGTTTATAGAAGTATCTACCTAAGCAATGTTTACAGGAAAAAATAGATACTCCTAGTTAAAGTATCGATTGAAGACTTGAACAATCGCAAAATTGGACAGTTATTTGTCGGAGACATAATGGTTGCTTATAGCACATATCTTGACAAATAAAACAAAGCATGTCAAATATTATGTGCTGATTTGACATATGATAAAGGAATGATGACTATAACATTCACTGTACCTGCACATTTAGTTGAGCGACATGAAAAACAAAATTTTACAAGCCAGCAGTATATCAATTACAATTTTCAGAATATTGCCTAAAACTATTTATGATCGTGGTGACTATGACAAAATAATTTCGGTCAATGAATCAAGCATCATAGAAACTGTGCCTGAAGTTTGAAAAGAATATTATTTCATTCCATATACAACCATTAAGCATTTTGCAAACAAAAAAGAAATGTACCCAATTGGTATAATCGGTGCAGCTGTTACACTTGCCAAACAGGTTGGATTGCATTACATACTCCATATCAAAGATGGAGATTCTGAGAATGACAACACAACAGTATGTATTTGCATATTACTTATTCGCAATTTTTAATATATAATATGCATTACTTCATTATATAATTATTGGAATTTGTCTCTTGCAGTTGCAATTGTTTGACACGTATGAACAATATTTTATTTCAATGGAACAACAATTGCAAAAAAGACAATTCCCCCCTCATTCTTTTCAAGAATATAACAAAAAGGACAAATGCAAAAGGAAAAATATTCCAAACAAAAAAGTCAACATTCGTAACTGAACTTAACATAGATGCAGCAAAGAATCTCAGAAAACTAACTGCATCTATTTATGCTACAAGTTTAACAATAATGAACTTTTTACTAACTTTGTATTTCATATGTAATAATGTACATTCACATTTGAATATTTTATAAACAGGTCGAAGGTATCCTGATGGTAGCAAATTCATATTCAACTCCATTTGAACTTGTTTGTGTTGTTTGTAACTCTTCAATCAGTTCATTCATATTGATAACCAATGGGACAATCTATTATTCACAATGCAATAATAATTTCCCTTTCGTCTACAAGCATTGTATAAATGTTGTAATAGAAACTATCACAAATAACATTGTGCATTGCACTATCAAACAACCTTTACTACATGATTTACTTCCTCTTTTAAAAGCCATGTCGTATGAAGCATATCTGGAACAAAAACCTACCATTGTTTATATGTTACATGGTCTCAAATTTCACAACAAGTTCACACCGAATGAAGATAGTGAACTATTACATGTCAACTGACAAATGAAAGGTACACCAACATATGCCTTGACATATTTTCTTTCAAATATGTCCTCTGTTCAATTAATAATGTTATGATTTTTTTTTACTAATTCTTTGTTACATAGTTCATAAAAACCAGCAACATGGCAACTATTGGAATCCAATAGCTTGTTCAATGCCATTGACTACCTTCACTTACACAAAAAATGCAAAATTGATGTGAATATGTTTCTTTATATTATGGTCTTATTCTAATAGAACTATTTAGCTTGCAATTTCCGCACATTTACCAAGAAAATGTACTTATGGCACAGTACTCTTGTACAATATTTTTTTATTATCATAACGTTCCATAATTTATGTTGATTATCATTCTACTTAATGAAATGGATTAAGGAAAATTTTCCTCTTTTCTTGTCTAAATTCAATTCTTGTTTCCTTATTTTCTTTAATATTTGAAAGTTGCATTTAATCATGAACTAGGTAATTTGTCATTGGTATTATTGAATTATTTGTAGATGACTTCGATCTCTAACAGTGCTCTGAAAACTTGCCAATTTTCCCATCTGTAAATGAAATTGTTCTATATTTGTCCTACTTTTACCCATAATTTTTACAAAAGTCTCTATGAAATTCTTAAATTCATTACTTTGTTTTTGAGCATTCAGTGCTCCTTTCTCAGTATGCAATAAGTGGAACCCTATACGCTATGAATACTTCTCTTTTATTTCCAAGGATAACAGGATATGCCACTCATGGTGCAATATCAATGGCTTTTGATTATACTATGGCTACTAGCATCAACGCATGGGCACTGTTATAGCTATGCATGGAGAAAATCTTATTTGCAATGGTCAATTGTATAAGATTTAGCCTTAGTAAGTTCCATGCAGATGACTCTATCTACTTACTTTGTTAAACTTTGTTTTCAAATATTTTTAATCATCAATCATCATGATGCACTAATGTTGGCTTGAGGGGGCTTGACCCAGGTTCAACGTTAATTAATCAAACAAATCCCTACACTACTGGCCCTTTCGGCATTAGCCCGCAAACCGCAGACCGAAGTCTCACCCGAAGCAGTATGGGGGGATGCTAGAACCAAGTTTCCACACCATGACATGGTTGTGATGTCGGTTAATTCCCTCTATCCCTACCTTCACGCAAGTCACTTAGCTCTAGGGCTTGCCAGACTAGCCCCTTAGTCCACCCTTCAATACCTCCATGAAAGGGTACGGTCAACCTTCGTGTAGTCCTAACCTGCTACTCAGGTACTTTCGCGCTACTATGGCAGCGTATCGTGCAAATTCCCCAATTAACCTAAGTAGGTTGCTTATCTTTATCAAACAATTATAGTTAAAACAATTTTCCAATGTAATTGCATTCATTCACGCATCATACAAGCATAATAAAGGAATTTCATATATAAAACGACAAGATGCATTAAAAGAACAAAGACACAGAAATTGTCGAATATTTCTCTTGATTGATATCTCCCAAGTGATTACAGAGTCTATTCACCCTACACACACAGCTGCAGGGGTCTAGGCACTCAGCTACGAGCTTCTACCCTAGGCCTCTGCACACTGAGTTGGAGAGCCTCTACCTACGCTACAACCCAAGACTTAGACTTGTTACTTCAGAGCTACGACTTTCTTACATGATTCATTCCATTGTGTGTCTCCAAAACTACTTAGAGCTTAGCTATTTTTATACAATCCCATGGTCCACGGACCATGGCTAGATCTCTTATAGCCTACTTTTCTTTACAAAACTAAGGGCGGACTACCCTTTATGACACATGACACCTTTGCGCTCCGCGACCACAAAATGTGGAGAATTTACAATTTTATTACAAAATTTGACTCAAACATGGGCTTTTAGCCCCAAAACTGTCCTTGGGGGATCCCACTCCCAACAGGCCCCCAACATAAACATCACGACTCACCCTTGAGTCACTTGGTAGGTGCAGAGATCTTTGCACGAAATCTTTCCAGCTCGACCCGAATGACCGCTACCTCAGTCGTGCATTGAGCTGCTGCCTACTTCGCGTCTTCCACTGTCTGATCAGTCACTGCTCCTGTGCTCTCAACCTGAAGCTTTTGTTGTGTTGCTTGCAGTGTTGTAATCTTGCCTTTGATATTTCCTGTCACTGCGTAAGCTTCCTCCAGCCAAGGCTTTAGTCTCGCCTTCAACATTGCTTCCTTGTGCAACGCTGCATCCACATGTTCCTTCAGCTGCTTGGCCTCTTGCAACTTGGCTAGTCTCTATGTTAGCGCAACGGTTCACACTATTCCCTTAACCTCATCGTAGCGCTATTATAGCTCACGCGCTTCTATCTCTAGCCTCTATATATTGGGGTCCTCCTGCAAGCTTGTCATGATCTCAAATGACTGCTCGAACAACTGTGTGCAGTCTGCTACTGCACTATCCACCTCTGCGATGGCTTCTGTGACAGTGGTCACCCATTTTTCCTTCACTCCTAGCGGAGTTGAAGGTTGGGCCCTCAACTGTAGCTCTGTAATTTTCAGGTTCAACTCCAACTGAACCCATGCCATCTCAGTCTGAGTGTCGTGCACCTGCGTGGCCAACTTGCAGATGCATACCTCAATTGGCTCCTCCTCCAGAATGGCCAACTCTAGGATCATTTGGCATGCCTCCTCAATGACCTGCATAATCCTCTTGCTTTGATTGGTTTCCTCGATCTCAACGGTGATGGAAACATTTCTCTGCAGAGCCATCTGCTCGTTTTTGATCCATTGTTCGTTGATCACCTAGAGGGCACATGCTCTCAGGCCCTCAGTTATGCAATCACTCCATCCTGTAAGAGGTGGAGTTCTTCACATGGGAGCGCTTCTAGGTTCAACCTAACTCCCTTCAGGGCACTGACAGTGGGCCTATTAGCCTCATTCTCTGTTGTTGGTGCTCCATCCGGTAGCACTATCGCAATGGAAGTCGGCGTGCGCGGCATATCAGCAGCCTCTGAAGTGTTGATAGCTAGGCTGTAGACACCGTGCTAGCTTGCGACGTGCAGGTCTGTAACTCTTGCATCCCTGTCTAGATAGCCCCTAGGATGATCTGTTGCTGCTAGAATTGTTGCAGGGCCTCCGTGGTGACATCCCTGACTGTGTCACTGATATCATGTAAATTTCCCTTTGTCAATGTGATGGGGTCTAGCGAGGTCTTTATCGCTTTTGATTTCTTCCTGGGCCCTCCCTTCTCTAGCTCTCTTGGACACTTGATGCAGATGGATGTCTCCTGAGGGTTCGCATTATGTTTTTCTATTTCTTCATCTATCTCAGGTGAAGGCGACCTCGCATCTTTGTCATAGCTCCGCTCTATTCCACCTGTCTGCTTTCCTGCCTGCTCTACCTAGGCCTTATCAGTGGCCTTATTTTTCCTCTTCTGGACTAGTTGTGCCATTTTTAACTTGGCCTCCTCCTTCTTCTTCTACGCAGCAAACTTGCTCTCGCCGACTACCAAGTCCGTGGTAGTGCACCACTCCGCCGGCCATTGATAAAGCACCGCTTCAATGGCGTCATCTATGGCCAAATATGGAAAGTCGTACCATTTCTACGCAGGGTCCTTCCATGCCCTGATGGATACTTAATGGAAATCGGCTTTGAATTTGGCGTAGCCTTGCAAGTTGGCGTACACCGTAGGATAAAATCATGGTTTGCAATTGATGGCCATCCTAATGTTCATCTCCATCAAGATCCAGAAGATCTTGTTGTCCCTGACTCGTTGTGCATCCTTGGTCGCCCACAACGAAGCGTACTTCACTGCTTCAAGGAGCTCTAGCGTGACCGAAGGGAACTGGCTGTCCTTTGGTAGCTCCCATGCTACCAACACAATCGACAGCAAGAGCCGTGTGTAGTGGAATGTCTTGCTAAGCTCTTGTGCTTCACAGTAATTCACCAGGAACTCTCCACGAAGGTAGTTCGACCAGTTGAACTGGACTCCTTCAGCGCACTGCTGTGCGAGCACGACGAGAGGTGCCGACACCTCATCGGTGAGACACTTCCTCATTAATTTCCCTGCGAGGATCTGCGTGACTACCTTCATAGCAGGGTTTTAGATGCTGGATATGGCATACCCACGTGGCTTCTTCACCAGTTTAAATTTTTCGTTCATTGATTCTACGAGAGCCTTCTCACCACCCTTTCTGCCAAAGATCATTGCTGGATTCTCACTTGTATACAACAGACATGTTTTTCAGCTAATCAACCTATCTATGATGGGTATCAGCTCTTCCAGCCATAGACACCCATCATGCACCAAGCACAGCAGTTGCTTGATGACCAAAACTGTCACCGGGATGCGGTTATAGTGCGGTAGCCAGAGCAGGTTGAGCAACCCTGCCTTTTCTACTCCCTTGAGCCACCTTTGCAACTCCAATGTGATCATTCCTGTATTCATATCAATGATGTGGTGTATCAGTTGCTCAGTCACCAGGTGTGGGAACTTCTCATGGTTTTCCAAGTCCCAGTCTTCAAGATTCAGTAGCGGCACTCATGCCAAGTGCAAACAGTCGAAAACAATTTCATCCGACAGCAGAGGGGTTTGCAAGGGAGTCTTACTCTCGTCAATGTCCTTTGGGACCTTGGACTTAGGCTTGCACGGAGGGACATACTCCAACAACTGAGTAATATGGTCCGCGCCCTAGGCTTTAACCTCCTCTACTTCAGCTCCCACATCGTCATCGTCCATCGGGATGTCTTCGATATCTTCCTCTTCTAGTTCTAGGTTTATGGCCTTGCCTTTCTCCTGTGCAGTGGGCTTTGGTGGGTTTCTCCTTGGTGATGCACACACTGGTATGATAAGCTGCTTCCATTCTTGTCCTTCATAGTCTCCTTAGTTGGGGTTGGCTTGGTCTCTGCATTCTCAGTGATTTAGGGACCTCTGCCAATACCTCAGCCACTTCCAGAGCAACTACTTCTGTCTCTCTTTCCATTTCCTGTGTTGGCTCCTCTACTGCTTGTTTGGTATTTATAATTTTTGCGGGTGCTAACATAACGCTTTCTAACAGTGCTCGCGACATCTCTGGTAAGTTCAAAAATGTGAGGGTCTCTTTGAAAGACTCAAGGAACTCTCGGTCAATAGGTGTCTGATATCTCAACAACTCAATACTCAAAATGCCAAGTGTTTCTTGTTGGACAACCACTTGTAATTTATAGGGCATTTTGAATTCAAATTTGACCGTTCCCCCCAAAATCAGTTCATTAATGCCAGATTAGTAGAATATTTTCAAGGATATGAGTTATAAATTTCATCTTAAATGCTGGTTGCTCACTCCATTTGGCCTTACTTCTATCATCAAATCATGAACAATGACTTTAATGGTCACTTTCTAGCTGACCTATGTGATTTCTCCCTAGGTAGCGCAACTCCCTCCGTGCTACCGCAGACCCTATGAAACTTCCTTGCTTTGCACCATCCTCCAATCATGCATCTCCCCAACTCGGGTAGTGTAGTTTATATTCCTGCGCCTCCTTTCAGCGACCTAGAATGCTAAGACTATGCTACCCTCATCTATTCACGTTGTCGGGTTGTCGGTGTATGGCTTCAAGCGAATTCCATTCACCTTTCCTGGGAAGGGTTCTCCATTCAATTTGACCAGCTATACCACTCCTCCATCGTAATTTCCTTAATAACATAGGGCCCTAACCAGTGCATTCTAAATTTTAATGGAAATTTATCAAACTTATTGTCATATAGCAAAACCAGGTCATTTACCTTAAATGTGCGTAGCTTGATGTGTCGAACATGCCATGCCTTTTCACACTGCTTTTGGACTTCTTAGTGAAATCCAGCTAAAAATATCTCTTCCTCGAGCTCATCCAGCTATGTGAACCTCTCCTCCAGGGCTCCGCGATCCGTCATACCTATGAGTGTTGCTATGCGCGGACTAGGCACAATATATTCCATAGGCTTTACCACTTCAACACCATAGACAAGCCTAAAGGGGGTTTGTCCAGTCAACTTTTTGCATGTCATTTGATAAGCCCATAGTGCTGTAGGTCCCAATCACTTCGCTGAGCATTTCACACCTTGGTCAGTGCGTTTTTGAGCACTTTGTTGAATGCTTTGACCGTCCTGTTAGTCTGTGGGTGATAAGGTGTGCTCTTCTGGTTGTATACTTGAAATTCCTCTGTTGGCACGTTGATCGTTTCATTCAGGAAGTGCGTACCCCAATCACTCATCAAGATCTTTGGACATCCAAATCGCTTCAATACATGCTCAAAGAGGAACTTTGCAGTGGTCGCACCTGTGAAATCCTTCATAGGTTGTGCCTCCACCCAATGAGTCAAATAATCTATCGTGATGATAATGTACTTGCTCCCATCTTTCCTTGTGGCTGAATGGGTCCCATGAAATATATCACCCACTTCTCAAAGGGTTGCAACGTCATCTATGGATTTAAAGGCATCTCATCCCTCCCGATGGCCTTCCAGTCCTTTAACACACATCACACGCCTTGTAATACGCTTTTGAGTCCTGATGGAGGGTCGGCCACCACAACCCTACACATAGAATATTTTGCACGGTTTCTCTTCCTACATAATGTCATTTTGCGGTGCCCCCATGAGTGTCCACGAGGATGATGCTTCTTTCAAACTTAGTTACATACTGTCGCAATATCTCATCAGACCCCATTTTGTATAGATGCCCAGGAATGACAGAGAAATATGTTGCACTTACCACTAATTCCTTCTTCTGCTAGACTTTGTATTATTCTGGTGCAGTACTTGTCATTAGGAAATGTATTATATCCTCAAAATGATCGTCTACAATGCACACTACAAATAGTTGCACGTCAGGCAATCCTTCTTCCAAATTATTGGGTTCCTCCCTTGTTTCGATGCACGACAGATGGTCTGGTCCCGCATTTAGTCATCCAGGCTTCAAAATAACTTCAAAATCGTACTCTTTGAACAATAAGAGCCACCTGCAGGTTCTCCCCCCCAACACAGGCTTATTGACCAGGTACTTCAGCGCAGAGTGATCCGTATACATCTTAAAATGGTCTCCCAGCAAATAGTTCCTAAACTTTTGGAGCGCATACACCATAGCTAACCCTTCACGCTCGGTGGTGGAATAGTTATTCTCTGCTTTGAATAATCTTCCGCTTGTGAACACGATAGGATGGTCCAAGCCTTCTCCACTAGCCTATGTTAGTACTGCTCCCAGTGCTATACATGATGCATCGACATGTACATGAAACTCATGCTTCCAATCTAGGAAGATTAGAATAGGTGCGGTGACCATCTTTTCTTTCAATATATCCAAGCTCTTCTTACAGTCTTTGTTACAGCAGAATGTGACATCCTTCTTCAAGAGTTTCTCCATAGGCGTGGTGATCTGGGCATAGCCTTTGATAAACTTTTTGTAATATCCCATATGTCCCAAGGTAGCACGCAACTGCTTCACACTCCTCGACGCTTCCAAGTTCAGTATCACTGCAATTTTCGTGGGATCTTCCATCAATCCCTATGTGCAAACCATATGCCCCAATAGGGTCCCAAAAGGAACACAAAATATACACTTCTTTAGATTAAGCACGATCTGGTATCTTCAACAAGTATCTAGCATCAGGCACAATCTTGTTACTTGGCGTTTAACTAGCCCAAACACGGTCCATTCATCAAAATGTACTTTCATGAAATTATGAATAAATTCCTGGAATGCAACAACAACTACGCGTGAGAAGATCACAGGTGCATTCTTCAACCCAAACAGCAGTACAGTGTACTGAAAACAACCCCACTCAATCATAAAAGTTGTCTTGCTCCTTTCCTCTAGCGCAATTTTGATATGGTGGTACCCCGAGAAACCATCAGTGAAGGAATATGCTTCCTGGCCACCTACATTGTCCAACACTTCATCAGTGAACAGAGTCGGGAAAGGATCATGTATGCAAGCGTCATTCAACTTTCTAAGATCCATGCATATCCTTATTTCATCTTTCTGCTTCTTCTCCTGTACCACCATGGGGCTTACCCAGTCAGTTTCTTCCACAAGCTCAATGATGCCTGCCGTGAGCATCTTGTCTAGCTCTAAGCAGACCTTCTCCTTATATTTTGGATTGAGACGGTAAGGTATTTGCTTAACCGGCTTCGCGTCGGGCTTCAATGTAATCTTCATCATACCTAAGTCCCCAATTATCCCCTTTAGATCCGTAAACTTGGTAGGGAATAAATCCTGGCATTTGCAGAGCAATTTAGTGACCTTATCCACTGTCGTGTCGTCCTAGTAGTCTCCAATCTTCACAAATTTGAGTTCTACCTCTGCACCAATGTTTACTTGTTTCATTTTCGATGGTGCGTTATATCAGGGTTCTCAATCTGTGGTCCTTTAACCTCATGGTGACTTTTTGTTTCTGAAATGTTAATCTTCTACGGGTCCTCAACTTCTTCTTCAGTGGTCATGTTATAGCATTCCAACTCGTGACTTAGCTGAGTAGCCCACTCAGAATGAATCAAGCCCAAAGGATCCTGTGGTATCCGAAAGATAGCTGCTTTCACTTCTTGTAGTGCCTCATCATTACATTCAAACCTGTCTTCAAAACTGAATGTCATTATGAATCCCTCGTGCAAAATATCCCATTCACCTGTACCATGGCGAAGCTCTATTTCTATGTACCAACTCATCGAGACAACATCCAGGGTGTGATAGAACAAGTGCACCCATTCAGGTTGGGGATTTTCTCCATAAGCCTGGGCCCATTTGGCCAAATGCACGAGTGGATCATCCTGCCCATCATACGTGTCTTTCATTCACATCTTAGGCTTCCCAAATCATGTTCTCATCATCCTCCTACATTCCTGCCAATCACCAAAACTTCCTTTATGCGTAACCCACCATCTTGCGGGCGTGGTGCGCAATGCCCAGTCCAATGCCTGGAAGCACTACTTTTCTAGTACCTCCCTTTCAAATGCATCCAAAAATATATCTACCTCATTTAGGCCATCATAAGTAAGCAGATTTCTTACCTCTAAGGACACACAGCGCAGCGACTGGGTCATCATGTTGCAGTTCATCGTAGTCACTTCATGTAACCGATTATGCCAGCATTCTAACTCTTCATCGGAGTCCGAGGTGCAAGAAGTCTCATGATCCCCTATAATTCATCCATCTATGATGGGATTCACCCAATCTTGATCTCACGTCATTATCTTATAGATATAGTCCAAATCATCATCACTCTCATAATCACGGACTGGTTCCGTATAGCGCGATCCTTCAACAGCATTTAGGGGTACTATTATGCATAGCGATTTCTTCTCAAATATTATCTTTCACTTCTTTAGATTGATTACCCCATTCATATCAGTAGCCCAATTAATTCCTAGGAGCATAGGATAGGGATTATTGTCATCCACTATCTCTATTACTTCAACATCATCCAGCATTCTTGCACCTTCAATATCCATAGTCACCCCTTGCAACCACCCCATGGAGATAATCTTTTGTTGATTCCCCATCTTTAGCTGAATCGAAGACCATTGCGGCACATGTCTCCCCATTCGTTCCCATGAATGCTTCGCTAGCACATTCGCATTTGACCCTAGGTCCAAAATAACTTGATCCATTTCATACTCTTCTATCTGTGCGGTCAGCCTCATCTCCCATCTCGTCCATGTTTTATGCTTTCCTATCTTTTGTACCACGCATGGCTCACCCAAAGTGTTTCCAGCGCATCTATTGATGAGTTCTTGTAACCCTTTCACAACCTTACTATCACGCAGTAACTTCATACAGGTCTCCAGGAAAGCTGTGAGCACAAAAGGGTCCATCTCCTAATCATGCTTATCCTTACTCCCTCAGGTGGAGGCCTCAGCGAAGCTCTTCTTCGCTTCCATGAAGGTTTCACGTTCGTGCTCCAAATCAAACTCAGCCTCCTTTGCCAGAGCTTTGCGAAACCATGTATTGTCTTCTATCTATTTCCCCTTGTCATCTCCTACCACGATTCCACTTTTGAGCACTATATTTATGTTTGGATCCTCTTTGCGCAGCTCAGACCTCATCATATGCAGGTTCTAAGTCGGCAGAGATGGTAGCGCCCCTTTGTCATGTATCCTAGCTATCAACGTAGGAGAATATTGTGTTTCATTATCAAACAGAGTGCAATACTTGCACGATGGATGTGTTGGATTAGTGCAGTCGCAGGCATAATGTCTTGGTCCTCTGCAATTGTAGTAGATCAAATGTCCTCGGCCCCTGCCAAGTCCTCCTCCACCTCGGCCTCGTCCACACCCCTAAAATCCTACCCGCGCCATCCCTGTGCTTTGGTCAAGGAGCCGCGTTTCTCCCTGAACCCTATAGGCAGGAGTTCTATCCATCATCAATTCATAACTTATGCATTTTTTAGTTGTTTATATTAAGATATGACTACTTCTAATGAAAATTAAACAAAGAAATTTTACATTTTATCCTCCTGCAAGAGCAATTACTAAATTAGAAAATATTGAATGGATTGATGATATAAATGATGATGAAATAGTACAACCTATATTAACAATCTCACAAGCCATGAATTTCAAACAAGATACTGAAGAAATTCAAATTACAAATTCCATTAAGAATTATAGCTTTTCTCAATATATTGGGGGGCAGGTTTGTTATACTCATATTTTATAGAAAATTTATCAGTCCAATTTCATTATAGATAATATTTTATCATGGTTGAATGTATGTTTCATATATCATAAATTGGAAAGTGTGCCTAAAAGGAATGGTAAGTGGTGATTTTGCATAGATTATTAAGAATTGAACAAAACTACTTTGAAAGATCATTTTCCTCTACCCTTAATTAGTCAACTTTTAGGTACCTTAGTAGGAAAGAAATAGATTGCATTAGAAGTTAAAGATAAGATGACATTTACTTGCCCATGGGGAACATATGCTTACAGAGAATTACCCTTTAGATTGTGTAATTCTCTTACTAGATTTCAATGAGCTATTCCAGGTATTTTCCTTGACCTAATCCATGACTGTGTAGAAGTGTACATGGATGATTTTACAGTGTATGGTAATACTTTTGAAGAAGCCTTGGAAAATTCAGAAAAAAGTTGACTTTGAAGATGCCAAGAAACTAATATTTATTTGAATCATTAAAAATGTCACATTTTAGTAAATGAATGAATTTTTTTGAGGCATCATATTTTAGTTTCAAGGATTCAAGTTGATTCAACAAGGTTAAGGTTATTTCTAAACTCTAAGTACCTAAAAATAAAAAAGATGTAAGAATTTTTCTTGTACATGTTGACTATTATAGAATATTTATAGGAAATTTTACAAACATAGTCTCACCACTCTTTAAATTGATGGTCAAAGATAGTGAATTTTATTGGAATCCTTCATATCAACTTGCTTTTGACACTTTGAAGCAAAATATTTTTGAAGCACCTATTTTAAGGGGATCAAATTGGTCTCTTCCATTTCATATATCTACTAATGCTTCAAACACTACTCTAAGATTTGTGTTATGACAAAAAGGACATCAAAATCCTTATTCTATTCATTATGTATGTAAAAATTTGACTCCTATAGTGTTTAATTACACTGTAACAAAAATGGTGTTTCTTGTAGTTGTTCATGCCATTAAAAAGTGCATACATTATATTAATCGGTATCAAACCTTTGTTCATACTAATCATTATGTTATTTGATATCTAATGAATAAACCAATAGTCAATGGTAGAATTACTAGATGGCTATTGTTATTGCATGAATTTAATATTACAATATTCGGTAAAACAGGGAAAGAAAATATCATTGTTGATTTCCTTTCTAGGATCCAAAGTGAAAATGAATCAAATGGACTATAGATGAGAGTTTTCCTGATGAACATTTGTTTGCAATTGCTACTAAAACTCCTTGATATGCAGACATCGTTAACTATTTGGCTACAATAAGTCTACCTCGACATTGTCACCAAAGGAAAAAAAAACGAGTTATTAGACTTGGTACCCCATACTCTTGGATATATGGAGAACTTTTACAAACTAGACCTGACCTAATAATCAAGAGATGTGTATGAGAAGATGAGGTAATGGATATATTGAAAGCATGCCATGATGATACATTTGCAGGACATTTTTTTGATAGAAGAATTGCATATAAAATCTTTCTTTCAAGGTATTATTAGCCTACCCTTTTTAAGAATGCCAAAGAATGTGTCACAAGATGTGATGATTATTAGAGAATGGGTCGACTAGTTCAAACATATGAGATTCCTCTACAACCTCAGGCACTAATAAAGCCATTTGAAAAATGGGCTCTATATTTTGTAGGACCAATTGCTCCAATGTCTAAGAAGAAAAGGTATATTCTTGTTTGTATTGATTACATTACCGAATGGGTAGAAGCTAAACCTTTATTTTATGCCATTGAAAAATTTATTATGAATTTTCTCTCTAAGGTCATATTTGCTCTCTTTGGTGTTCCAAGCGAGATTGTTATAAATCATGGTGCTCAATTACATCCAAGTTTGTCCAAAAGACAGTGGAGCAATACAATATAAAACACCAAAAGTCTTCTTTATATCATCCATAAACCAATGGGTAAGTGGAATCAACAAATAAATTTATTGAAGTCAATTTGACCAAAAAAATACAATCGCATCGCAAAGATTGGGTAGAAAAGCTTCCAAAAATACTTTGGGCATATTGGATGATACTACTAGACATACAACTTATGAGCTTGTATATGGAAAACAAGTTCAGCTCCCTAGAGAATTTCAAATAAAGACCTTCAAAATAACAACTAGATTGAGATTGGATCTCTCAAAGGTACTTCAACAAAGGTTAGCTCAACTCATTAAACTGGATGAAATTCATCAAGATGCAATTCAGAGAACTAATGTCATCCAACAACTAGGGGAAAAATGAAAGTATAATTGTGAAAACCAGGACTCTAGCACAACTATACATGAATTATGTTTGAAAACCAGTAGTCGGCAGACATAATTTTATCTCTTTGTAGTTCTTGTTCCAAAGTCTTCTAATCTAGTTTGTAACCATCATATTCAACATATATATTTTTTTTGTATAAGTCGAATAAATTTACAGCAATTAGCAATAATATTAAGAGTATTAAAGGATTAGAATCTCATAACTTAATAGTTCCTTTCAAGATCAATTTCAGGTAATTTTTGTGTACAGTAAAATTTTCAATAACTTCTAGAATTTCTATAGCCATGGAAACTTTCGGTAGCAGATGAAAGTTAGTGAACATGTCATAGGACTTCAAAATAATATTGGAAATGGATCTCGTGCACTTTTTTATGAAAATTCATTATCCTTTACTAAGAAGATCCATCAAACTTATTTTCAGAAGTTGTGCATTAAGGTTATAAAAGCTTCTACTCCAATGTTCCTACTCCATCTGCATTCAACAATTTTGCTCCAACTTACAACAAACCATTAGAAATATGATATAGGTAATACAAAGTTAAACAACTTCTAAATATTTTTATTAAAAGAGTTATGAAATATAAAAAACATGGAAAAAATACTTTGTATAACCAAAGCTCAAAGGAATATGTTATAAATCCATACTCATGAATTTGATAGCATTAAAATTCATAATTTCCCACATGATATTTGATTTACAAAAATCTCCGTCGATCCACCATACCATTATGATTTGAATTGGCTCTTGGGAATGGTATCATCGATTTCATCAACAAGCAATAAATTTGATAATTATTGGAGATATTTTTCATCATTATTTTGAACTTGTTTCATCCTTCTTCTTTATTAACTTCTATTCCATCACTTCCCCTCCACATTATCTTGCATCCTGTGACAAAAGAGATAGTTTGATGGATAACTTCCTTGGTGCTAAACATGAGCAACAACACCTATTGTGCATTATGAACACATTGGAAATGAATTATTTGAGGTCTATCCCAAATGCAAGAGAATATTTGAGAAATTAGGTTAGATGAAGTTATTGGAAAAAGTTCAAGGGTATGATGTTGATGTGACCAAATCATTTTCAAGGTCATTTGAAGAGATTGAGGTGAAAATTGGAGATGTGCAACTCAAGATAATAGAATCGCTTCATTGCATATGCTACAAGGTTAAGTAGATATGGTAAAAAGTGGTTCAAAAACAAGAAGATAAAGGGTAAGTTGCAGAAGAAGTTTTTGGTAAACCCATAAATGATTACAAACTGGCACAAGGGTAAACTTGTATCAACATTGAAGAAAAAGTGGACAGATATCTTGGTTGTCCTGCTAAAGTACATAACCTATGAAGGTAGGTATGATTTAGCTTTAGTTTATCATTTTTGCCTACTTATGAATTTTTAAAAAGGTCATGAGATCAACCTATCATATTATCTACTTAGTAGTCTCAAGGAAATGGATTTCAATATTCAATGCATTCAATAAATATAGATAGAAGCTTATGTTATTTTGAGTTGGTTAAAATTCTGGTCAAGGCTACATTACATCAACAAAATGATAATTGGGAGGCATTCCTCATAAGGAATCATTTCAAATAAGTTCCTGGAGCTCCCCAAGAAACAGAGGCTAGAGGCTCAAAGAGGAAATGAACCAAATTTAGGGTTTCAGAGATAGAAATTTCAAATCCTAAGCCTAAGCATGTATTTTTTGACAAGGAAGAAAGAAGTGAGGATAGGATTTCATACCCTAAGCCACAAAAAGATAAAATATAGATATGAAAGAAGAAGAAAGAACTAACAAGGAAGGAAATAGGGGAATTGAACATGAGAAAAATGTAAAAGAAGCAAAGAAAAAGGAAATCCTTGTATAGAATTCGAAGCATAGAAAAGCTACAAAGACCATAGAGGAAAAGACCACCTAAATTAGAAATGACGCTCGAAGGACCCAAAGCATGAATAACAATTTGAGAAAACAAGGCAATGATAAATTCGAGAGCAACCAGTAATGAAAGTCAATGAATCTAATGAGGAAAACAATGGGCCATAAGAAAAGGGGATTCTTTTCAAAGTCAACAAAAAGAGATCAAAAGTCTCTGTGTCATTGTCATCTACAACTTTAAAGCCAAAAACTAGTAGTCCATAGATTGAGACAACACAACAAAAGGTTTATGAATATATTGAATCTCTTAAAAAAAACATGCAATATGCATAGACCAAAGAATATAGTCAGGTACCATCTCATATTCATAGTACATTTCCATCTCCTATGTACAGTCCACCCCCTTTTTTTTTATGAATAAAGAGAAATAATGGAAAAGTTAGAAGACGAAATTAGGGATTTAGAAGTTTTGGAATGTCATATCAAGAATGAGAATGAAGTCTTGAAAACCTAGAACTAGAAGATGTTGAAGAAAATGTAATATTGGTACAGGAAGAATTAGAACCTTAAGAAATCCAACAAAAGACTTCATGCAAAAATAAAAAATTTAAATTCCAACTTCCTACTAAGAAAAACAAGATGGTCCATTGCAATGAAAAAATAGAGAGCCTCAAGTAGTAAGTTGGGAATTTTGATCCAAGCTATAGTGACTATGGTGTAATAGGAAAATCCTTCAAAATTTTGCAAATTTTTTCTATGCATGGGGACATGCAAGATCCTTAGTCTGGGGGAATTTTGAACCCTAAGAATGAACTCATTTTGTCACATTTTCTCTATTTAGTATGTTTATCATATTTGTAGAAGCCTGCCATTTACTATTTCACACTTTATTTCCATGGTTTTGATATATAATCATGTCCTCAACTATAAGGGTTAAATATCAAAGAAATCAAAGGTAAAATGTCCATATTTTTATGTTTTCATGTATTATTTAATGAAAACAATTTAAATGTTGTAGCTATAGAAGCAGATCTATTGTGTAGCTAATATCTAATTCTATAGTTGAGTAAAAGTTCTATACATGTGCAAGCATGATATAACAAAGCATGAGTTGGAGGACGTGGCAAGTTATAACCTCAAGCTCTTCCACATGTCTTATTCAACCCAACATTTTCTAGATCATCACAAAAGCAAAGTCAAAAGTATATCCAAGTGGTGGTAGAGTATGTGTATGGTAGTGGTAGAGTATGCATATGGTGGTGGTAGAGTATGGATTGATTGTGGATCATCCTATTAAGATAAGGCCATATTTGATAATATAATATTTTGTATGATAAATTGATGCATATTTAACATGAATTTCTCAATACATGGATGTAACCCCTCGTCTTATGTTTTCATAAAATCATAACATAATTATTTTAGCAGAATAATTCTAAAAACTCGCACCACAGATCTCTAATAAATTATATTCAAGTTGTATGAATGCTCATCCTAGGAAAAATATCGAGGAGTCAAGTCTGGTTATGTGGAAACACTTTGATACTTTAATAAACTTTATTACTAGCATATTAATTCTGTATGTGATTACAATTCGTGAATACTTTTATAGTGTAGTTATTTAACAATCTCAGAGGACATACAACTTCCTTAGTAGCACTCAACCAAACCAAGAAGGGACCCCTGTGTAAGGGAAGAGTTACTTTTTTCTTTTTAATATTAGCTACAATTAGTTTGATTACATGTTTCGTTCAATGTTTTAAATGCTTGCTAATTTTCATTTAGATTTGAATGTCTGTTTTTTATTTCTTTTATTTGCAGTCTAGTATGGTGTGTGGACACAGTGTAGGCTACTCATATGAACCATCCAATCGAATAAAGACATGCTCATCTTCAATTGTAGAACCTTTGATCCAAATTTAAAAATGAAGGTTTCATTAACGATTTGCATGCTAGTTTATGTCTTTTAGGCATTGGATCGTGATTGAAAAAACACACAAACTAAAGTAAATTTTGCATAATTTTTAACAGTTAAAATGGACAATAAGAAGCATCAAAACACAACAAATTAATGACAGAGTTCACCCCTCCTAAGCTACGTCTTCAGGTCTGTTAGCACCTAAATCCGCCTTAGGCTTAAAGAAGGCAAAATTCAGGGTAACCACAAATCACGCTCAGTCTGGTAGCTATCCCTACCAGAATAGGAGAGGGCTCTCTCCGAGTCACACTCAGTGAATAAGTAAATGAAATGGCCTGAGATGACTTTCAATGAACTATTTATCTTAGGCTAGTAAGCGAAAATGAAAATAAGAAGTCATTTTTTATGAATGACTATGTTTCTGGGATGTTATGGGAGCACTGGACCTCAATTCATGAGGCAAGGTAGGCAAAAAGCATAGCAATTTAGTTTTAAGATATGGCGGAATGGAGAGATTGATTAAGAGGGTGAAAAGGGCATGGACAACATGAATCCTTTTCAACAAAAGAATGAACACTGTACATGAAATTTTCCCACAGGAAGAGCAATAAAATTGAATTTCTACCTTAGCTAAACTTAGAAATTTTTCAATGGAAATGAATATGAAATGAGCTATGAAACAAACAAATACATATGAAACATAAGAGACACATTTGCTACACTCACAACACATGAAATCTCATGAGAAACAGAGCCACTGCCTTTATTAATCCTCTGTAAAAAATATACAATGCAGAAACAGAGTTTCTTTCCCACAGTCTCCCAGAAGTTACAAGCCAACCAACCCTTTGCAAATGGTTTGCATACAATATATAGAATGTGCCAAGAAGAGATATAACACCCAAGGGTTGGGAGTTACTCGAATCATTATAAACTGAAGTTGGAGAGCCAAACAACAGCTACAGGTGCAGCGCCACAAATATGACAAATGGCTTGGTGGCCCTTTGCCTTCCTTTGCCACTTGGATAACTGACCATCTGGAGTGAAAATACTTATAAAACCACCTTAGGTGCCGAAAAACTGAAGTGCATATGAGTGGGCCCACTTACAAAAAGTTGGGAAGTGAAATTTCGCAAAATAGAGGCATTCTGGCCCTTTTTCCTAATGCGCTGCGCCCCTTTCCTGTATGCGTCGCGCCACTTTGAGGCCCGTTTTGAGGCACTTTCCGGAGTCCAAAATGTGCCCAAGTGGACTCGTTGGAAAGCCTGTCCTGTCTACTTTCCAGCCTAGGTGGAATTTTTGAATTTGAGTTCATTTGCCCCTCCAAATATTCATTCTCCCAAGACTGCTTCCTGTGTGTCAAAATAGGGGTAGTGAGGCCATTTTTGAGTGTATTTTGCCCTTTTGGTGGCCAAGATCTTCTCCAAATTTCTTTCTCCCAGGGCCAGTAATTTTTATTTTGCATGCTGAATCCAAAAACACAAACCATTTCTCATTTGGAGCTCCCAATCTTACGCGTCGCACCGGTGGCGCGACGCGTATAAAGAAAAACCCTGTTTTTGTGCCAAAAATTTGTCATGTGACCAAAATTTTCCCAAATTCTTTGAAAATTGGGTTGGAGGTCCTCTATGAAGTGCTATGTTGTGCCAAGGAAGCTTCAACCAAGATTCAAAGCCGATCTTGTTCTTTTGCCTTTTTTGCTTCCTTGGTTGCTTCACTCAATTTAGCCTTCAAGCTCCTTATTCGAGCCTTTGTGCTCATGTTCCGTGCCCTGTAATGATAAGCCATCCTCCTCAGTATGGTTGTGTCCCTGTTTTCCTTCTCCAGCTTTTTCTCCAAGTGTATATTGACCCAATCCAACCAAGACTCATGGTTGTTGTTGATCTCTTGCTCCAAGGTAGTGAGCACGATCCCTCTCTGCTGGACAGCTTGTCGATTTTCACGAATGCTTTGCAGCTCCATGATCGTCTGTTGGTCCTCAAGTTGTTTGTTTCTCTGTTCCATATACTTGATGACCCATCTAGCCCTCTCGAAATTTAGTATCAAGTCTTTGCTCTCCGTGTCCTACTCCTGAATGGTCATCCTAAGTTTGGCATTTTCTGCCTCTGTCTCTTCATCCTGAATGAGGATGACATCGGTCTCCTGTGCACCTGATGGTCCCTCATCATGCACGGGCTCCTTGCCCTTGTCCAATACCTGTGTAGTCGATGTCGAAAGCGAGGCCCCTTCCACCCCGGGTGGAGATAACACTCACTTTGTTGTTGCAAATAAGTTCCTACTGCCTTTTTGATATGTCACCAAAAATGGCACGATCGTGGTCTCATGGCGCTCATGCTGATAAGAAGGACCACCCAACTCTTGCTCGGGCTCTAATAGTACCTGTGGTGTGCTGAAGAAGTCAGGGGAGATGAAGTCCTCCCAAGCAATGCCCTGCAATCCCAACTGATGATCTACCAAAATCCGAATGAGAGCTAAGTGATAGACACTGTTAAGCTGCTACTGAGGGGTGTTATGCAGCATGAAGGTGTTCATCCTCTCTATATTCCTGCATATGAAAAATGGGAGGTTCATCATCCTCACCTTGGTAAAGTGCATGAGCAAGTGGATATGATAGGTATACAGTCTAGAGAACCTCCCCTCACACTGAAGTATTTCATGATCAATCTCATGAGCAGAGCATACTCATTCTTCAAGTATCTGAAGGGAAATACTCTTGTCAGCTCATTCAAGAATCTGGTTTTGATGTAAGGCTCATAGAGTTGCCTTTCCACCTTCTTTTTCTTATGCCACTGCTCCCCAACATTTGGTATACCTGTTGCCACTGATATAGTTTCGGGTGTCAATGTGAAAGTGACCCCGGCCAAGGTAGACTAACCTCCATGTAGATGAAGCACAAATAAACAGGCCAACTCATGATGAACTCTGACATTTGTCACCTTTTGACAAAATTCGAAACATGATAAGTACTGGAAGGATGACATGGCAAGAGGGCATGCTTGTAACTCGGTGAGGATAGTGGGTTCATCCCTGACATGTTTGCCACTCTTGTGGTGTCTCCTAGGAGCCTGCTCTTCTGAGGATGAGTCACTCTGTGTCTCCCTCTCATACTTGGACGAATGCTATGATGACATGACTACAATGTGGGCTGTGATTAGGCTGCCCCTTTGATGATGGTGTGAGGCTGGGCGCCTTTGTAGTATCTGTTACCAAGGGGAACAATGAAACAGGGATTGTTAGGAAGGGAGTGATGAAATGGGAATAGGGGTTATAGGGAGAAATTTGTTAGGG
>APFE031227351.1:0-70034 GCA_000404065.3 Pinus taeda
TATATATACACATATATTTGTGTGTGAGTGTCTTTATCTGTTTTATAGGGTCAATGGGAATCATTCTTATGGAGGAATGATTCCTTATGTAGGTGAATGGCAGGAAGAGGTTCCTGGAATTGAGTGGGAAGAGCAGCCCTAACAAATCTATGAGGTTGGTATCATGTGAATATGAATTGATATTATGTGAGTATATGATGTAGATGTTTATGCTATGGAAGGTAATGTTGAGAGATACTTCAGTGGAATGAAATCAATGTGATTTGTGGCATGCTGGGATAAGCATGGATGGTGAAGAGACACTAACAACAAGGTTGCTTCGTAAGGACAGTGTAATCTCTGGATGTGAACTATTGGTGTTGTGTACATGTAGCATATGTAGTATTGTGTACACATGATATTGTGTGCCTCTCTTGTATATGGTGTTATGTGTATATTGCATATGGAGTGTTGGGTATAGACGGTTCTATGTACATGTTGGATATCCGGTGCTGTGTACATATGGTGATATGTATATGTTGTATATGCAATGTTATGTACATATGGTGTTGTGTGAATGTTGTACATGTATTGTTATATACATATGATGTTGTTTGCATGATTGCACATATGGTGTTGTGTATATGTTGTGTTGTGTACATGTTGCGCATGTGGTGCGGTGTGCATGTGCCATTGCATACACGTTGTGTAGGTTGTGCTATGCAGATGTGACATTGTGTACACATTGTGCAGGTGGTGTTGTTACATGTGGTACTAGTGTACATGTGGTATTGTGTGCATGTTGTATATGTTATGTTGTGTACATGTGGTATTACATATGTGAATTTTGTAGATGTGGCATCGTGACAAGTGTATTCGTTGTGTTTTACTTTATATACGTATATGTATTGTGTTGTACACCAGGTCTAGGTGTATGAATGTGTTGTTTTGTACACCAAGTGTAGGTGTATGTATTGTGTTGTGATGTGCACCGAATGTAGGTGTATGTATTGTGTCTTATGCTAGATGTAGGTGTATGTGTTGTGTCATATACTGGATGTAGGTGTATGTATTGCATTTTACATTGGGTGTAGTCGTACATGTTTTGTTGCATGTCAAGTGTATATGCATGTACTGTGTGTTGTTGTATGTCATGTGTGGGTGTATGCATGTGATTTACACTATGTGGAGGTGTACGTAGTTGAAGAGAAAAAAAGGCACTGGGTGCTCGTAGGGTGTGGAAACCAATCAGGTGTGTGTAAAAAAAGGGCAAAGGTAGAATAAAATGTAACATTAAAGTATAAGTATCAATATTTTATTTCATTCTTGTTATGCATGTCATTTATGACTCTAATTTATGATGGTTAAATGTGATCTATGATTGTGGTTTATGATGATTACATGTGATTCATGATTTTGATCTATGATGGTTGTGTTTTTAGCTAGTAACCAGATGTGATATGTTTACACATGATGATTTGGTCAAGAAATAGTTCAACTTATTGTGACATGAAGTGAACAAAATTGCAAGAGTACTTATTGACGAGCTACCAATGAGGTATGATGAAAATTTATTTCAATTTATTTTAATTTAATTTAAATTATGTGCTTGGTATAGGAAAGCATGAAAATGATTGGTTGGGTGGTTGAAACTGATTGCAAGGATTAGCAACAACATCAAAAATGAATTGGAAAATGCAAAAGTATGTTGGTAAAGGACTTCAAGAGTAGGGCCATTACGGGACACTGGTACCCAATAGTTTCCATTGATTGCCATGAGCATGCTCTAATACGTATGATGGTTTTGAGGCAAGGATATGCCTTGAATGTTTGAACTTCTGATGTGAGGAAGCCTTTCCAAGGGATGGATCAACTTGGATAGGGGATGTCGGGGAACATGGAAGGTTTCTGATAGCACAAAAGGGAGTGATCACATTACCTGAGGGACTGTATCATATCATTTTATTTGTTCGTTGAGAAAATGTGCATATGTATATATGTGTATATTGTTGTAAATACTATATCGAGTAGGATTTATAAAGCTCCATAGACTGTATGGTTGTTATTGTAAATGTCATAATGAGTTGTGTTATAAAGCTATAGTAAAAGATATGTTTGTGATGTTTTCAGAAGGTTGATCATTGTAAATACCACAACGAGCTAAGTTATAAATCTCCATGGGCCGTACATTTTCCTATTAGTAGTATTATTTGTTATAGGCATCATTGAACATCATGGATGGTGTTCCCCCAATGGGGATGTTTTTGTAACATCCCTAGTGAACATTCCATGTAAATAAAGTTAATAAAGGAAAAATAATAACCACGGTTATGGGAGACTTATTCCAAGATGAATTTTGGGAAAAAAATCCTAGTGGTTGTTCATTTTAGTTATTATGGCCAAAAGTAATTGGTAAAGGCAATGGAAAAGGATTTGAAAATGCAAAGAGGCATTATCTCACATTTATTTATGAAAAATGGAAAGAAAAAGAAGGAGAAAGGTCACCAGTTCTCATGTTTTGGTTGAGCTGGATTACAGGGTGGATTCGAAAGCGAGTGTGGTGGATGTTTGAAAGAAATAACACATGGCCTAGTGATTCCTAAGCTAGATTATGGATTGTGGTAAAGCTTTGGTCTAGTAACCCATGAACCATATTGTGGATTGTGGTAAATCCAAATTTTATGTTTTCTTGGTGGGCATAGGAATCCTCGATGAATGGTAGAATATATGGCAAAACCTGGCAGGTGGAGTATCAATTATGGCCTAATGAAATTTGAATCGCACTATGGATTGCGGTAGGTCCTAAAGACTAGGAGACAATAAAATTCCTCATAGTGTAGGTGGAAAATCCGGTGAAATCCATGCTTGTTTAGGGCCTAGTGATCTAGTTTGGATTGTGGTAATGTTAGTCTCTATTGATGAGGGTGAGGTGTTGTATCCTTGAGAAGCCCTGGTTGAGTTTTGGTTATGAGTCCTACATCCATTATTGGAATATGGCATGAGGATGATTGGTTGAAAAAAATATTTGGTTCAAAAAATCTATGGTCAGATGGTTCATGGAAGTATATAAATCGGTTTTTATTTACATTCATTAAAAAAATTTCCTTCTCCTTCATATTTCATGTGTAAATGTACAAGTTTATATGGGGATTCTATGGTTGTTGTGTCCTTATTATTTTTTCCTTATATGCTTATTATGACTATGTTTTATGACAATGATGATTTATGCCTCTCATCATGTTTTGATTTGTAAATGAACGAAAAATGAATATATTACCTAATATATGATAGAGAAACTAATGTGATAGGTCATCGATTCTTCTTTACTAATATCAGATATATATAATACCCCTATGCTCAGATATATTGATATGACCTGTAGAATGCATATTTGTGACATGTTTGATGAAATTATTGTCATGACTAATAGCAGTATAGTCAAGTGTTTGTTCAACTATTTACATTAGTATCATTGTTTTGATGTTATATTTCATCTCTGGATGTTTTAGGGAGTTATGGGTAGTGTCTTGATTCCTGGCCCTGAAAAGGTGACACAAAATCCAAGGTTGTAGGCTTAGAACTAACCGAAAAATTCTCAAGTCACTTCCATGCCCTTGCTGTGAGAGAAACTAGAGGGTCCCAGGCACATGCATGCCCATTTCATGGGAGTCAATGAGGCTCTAGGTTAGTAAGATGTTAGGTTGCCTAAAGGGTTCGTCACCTGAAAATGCTGGTTGGCTACTGGAGGTTTTGTAGCATGTTTAGAAGGTCAAGTTGGTTTTGGTTTTTCCTTAATTGCACATGGGAGTTGAATAATATCATAGTAGGATCTTGTCACATGTTTACCCTAACAAATCAGTTAACTTGGGTAAATGTAGGAGGAGGGTGGAACAAGAGGCAGTCTAAAGAATTTCCATGACTTTAATAGAGGCATAACTGAGCTATGTTGAAGGCTTATTTGAGGTGGGATTGAAGGCTTTTATTCATTAGTTCTAAGGCTATGTCTGAGGGTTGTTTTAGGTTTTATTGAAGTGGCTATATGAATGTATGATTTGAATGATCTGATCAAAATGGGAAATCTGTCTTGTACAATATCTATATAAAGGTATGAGATTCCCTGACACATTTCATTACTAGGGTTTCTGAGCACATAGGGGCTTCACTGGGGGAGAAATATCTTACTACATGCATTCATATTAGGGGATATATATTGAGGAAAAAATGGCATAATATATTGAACATATAATAGGGGGTAAATGGTTTTTATATTGGTAGGCATAAAAAATGGAGCTCAAAGTTAATGAAAAAAACGAGGGGTATAAAAATGTTAATAAAAAATGGATACTTACAATATCTAGAGAAATTATGGTTTTTAAAATTGGGAAGGTGTGTTAAGTTTATATTTGTAGGGATTTAAATAATGTGATTTTTAGAAGTATTTTCCAATATGTGGCCAGATTAAGGGTATTGTTTAGTATGCCACGAAATTCATTTAGTGAAGCACCCATAGTTAATAAATATTTAAGAAAGAGCCTTAAAGTACAATATATGAAGTGACAAGACAATGATACTTGGAAAACGTTTTGTTGCCTATAATTTGAGAACGTATTAACAGAAGTTAACAATATCGATATCATTGTAATTGGGTTAATATACATTATACAAGAGCCTAATAGCTTTTGTTTTATCTTTTATTATAAAGGGTGGTAGGGTGGTGCTAGGCAAGGAAGTATGTTTACTTAATCCTTCATGAGAAGTATTCTATTACCTCGGAATTCTCTTTGCAGTGAGGGCACCACACTAGTAAACACCCACCACAACCAGGGTTGTAGCCTCATAATATATATATCTATGCTTGTCGTATCTCGTAATATAGTGAATAATAGTGTAGCCTTTGTCCTAACAAACTTTGATGTATGGAGCAGTATTAAATCACTTTACCTGATAGTTGTGAGCGTGTGTGTGTGTGTGTATGTACATGTGTCTATATATGTATATATATATATATATATAATATAATATAATATATATATAATATATATATATATATATGTATATATATATATATATATGTATATATATTGTATAATTATTATATAATATAATATAAATATAATTATATAGATATATATATAGTGTAATAGTATATATGTGTGGTGGTGTGTGTATATGTACATTGTCTATATAATTGTAATATATATATATATTATATTATATATATATATATATTATAATATATATTATATATATATATATATATGTTGAGATTAGTAAATGCTAATGATACTAATTTGGAAGAAAAAGTGAAATGCTACTTTAACCCCTCCCTTCTCCATAATATTTCCAACAATTGGTGTTAGATTCCGTTGCCCTAAAATAGTCTAATCACTAGAGAGAATATTGTGAACCCTCAAGTTGGTGTTAGAGCTAGTTACCCTCAAATATGGATCATATGGAAGACATCTCTTCAAGGACAATTATGTTATTTGATGGAAATGATTATCCATTGTTGAGTAGTTGCATGGAAAACTATTTTAAGTGTTTAGGAGTGTATGCCTGGATCTAAATTAATAATGGCTACAAAGCTCCTAAAGTCCTCCAAGGGATCATGATGAGGAGAAGTTGTTTAGATACAATTCAATATCTCTTCATGCCATCAAAGGTGGCTTGTTAAGAATTGTTAAGAAGAAGGTGATGACATGCATCACAACCAAAGAGATTTGGGATAAACTTAAAACTCTTTGTGAAGGTGATGATAAGCTCAAGCGGGTAAAACTTCAAAAGTATATAGATCTATTTGAAAATATGAAAATGGATGAAAAATAAGATATTGTGACTTATTTACTTAGAGTAGATGAAGTTGTTAACTCCATCAGAGAATTAGGAGAAGAAATTAATGATCCCTTGATAGTACAAAAGGTACTGATATTTGTTCCTTTTAGATATAATACTAAGATATCTACCATGGAATAAATCAAGGACCTTACCAAGATGAAAGTGGAATAATTACATAGCACTCTTATAGCATAAAAAATGAGAGTAGATGCAAAAAACTGACCATGAAATAGATGAAAATCTTTTAAAGCCATGAAAAATACAAGAAACAAAGAACTCAAGCAAGAAGACACAAAAGGTGATGAACCAAATACAGAAGAAAATTTCATCAAAGCACTAAAAATGGGAACCGAAAAGGAAAAAGGTAAGTTACTCTTTAAATGTTTCAATTGTTGAAGAATAGGTCATTATGCTAAGATATTTCCATTTAGGGAAAATAAAAATTTCGACAAGAAGAACCTTTATTCTAAAAAAGACGATGTTTGTTCATATGAGAGTGGTAAAGAAGAAGGGAATGCAAGAGAAGTTATTTTCATAACCCAAGAAACCCAAAATAATGATCATGGTGACAATGATGTCATTGATTCAGATGAAGAAATAGAGGAACCAAAAATGATCCTTTTGGGGACTTATAAATGATTCAAATACCAAACAAGAAGATGGATATGCTGAAGAAAATTTGAAGAATAATGAAAAATAAAATGGCAAGCTCTGGAAAAAAAGAATTAAAAATTTTACTTAAAAAAATGATAAAGAAAAAAACTCTTTAGAGCTCCATATTGAAGAAGAAAAAAGAATTAAGTAATGAATATCCAGATGGAGAAGAAAGAAGAATATTATAAGAAGCTTGAGGAGGAAGTTCTGTCATTGAGGGTTGAAGTCGAAAAGCTCGATAAGAACTTGAACAACTTGTTAGTGTTGGTTAAAATTCTCAATTGTCAAATACCATTGGATGATAAAACTAGTCCTGGCTATATATGTGTATCTTCAAGCAATGAAGACACAAGCTCTCGGCCTTTGAAGGAAGAAACTCAAATGGAGTTTAGAAAAGTTGTTATTTTAAGAAGTTTTGGTCATCAATACTGGATTAAACCACCTGTAAGATAGAACAAATTCAAAATATCATGCTATTATCTCAGTATGAAAATATTTTTCTTGGCCACTATTACTCTTGCAGTAGTTTTAGACATAAATAAATTCATTGTAGAATTAGCAGAAGAGAAAATTATGTAAGAAGTAGGAATTCTTATGGATTTGTGAGAAATGATCATAGATCATGATTTTTTCATGAATATAGCAACATAAAATACTATGCATTTGAACCACTAATGAATCAAAACATTGTATGCTACAATTGAAATAATTTTGTTCACAAGGCATATAATTGTTAGATTCTGAAATAAAATGCTCCAATCATAAAGACGAAGAAGCCAACTATGATATGGGAAAGAAAAAATAAGGAAAATTGGCATCTAGCAATGATTACTAAAGATCATGAATATGAATGGTACATTAACAGTTGATGCTTGATGCGTATGAAGTGATATCAAAATAAATTTGTTAGCCTAAAAAGAGAGGAAATGTTGCATTTGGAGATTAATCTTTTGTCAAGATACTTGTAAAAGGTGTAGTAAATCTTGAAAGTAAAAATGCAAAAGAAACAAATGTTTTGTTGGCTGGATATTTGAAGCATAATCTTCTCATTCTTGACAAAACGTGTGATCAATGATATAATCTTTTGTTTGATTCTAAAAAATGTGAAATCAAAGAAGAAGGATCAGGAAGATTGGTTTCAATAACTACAAGAAGACCAAACAACATATACATCCTAGACCAAGCAGAGAAAAATAAAATTGCAGCCAAGTAAAAGAACCTTAGGGATAACAAAGGAGGGAAGGGTAAAAATACAAAGTTCATATTGAGTGCCATATATTTATAGGAAGAAGCCCCAAAGAAACAAGCAACCCATTTCCATTGATGTTCAAGGGAGAGGGAAAGGAATTGAAACATGGAGATAGGGTGAGCATGACGAAAAGTGATCATGATGATAGGGAGAGTATGGGTGTTGAAATCAATGAAAACAAGGGATATTGTTGGGAGAATTTTCACTGATGTCAAAGAGTGAATGGAATAGTAATCATTTGATGATATGTGTGCACAAGCTAGTGAATTTGATGTAATATACCTTCATTTTGGTATCCCTTGTCACACAATTTCATTTGATAAGTGGTACACCTTGTGGGTACTTTTAGTTGGAGACATATTCAAGCTTGAAGTTTGGTGCCCCTAATGATGCGTGTATCACTAGCCCTTTCCCCACAATATCATGGTCTTAATATTTCATTATTGTCTCTAGAAGGAGATAAATTTTATAATTTAACTTCGCCTAAATCCATGTGTCCGAATCATGTTTCAAAGAAGATATTATAGAAGACAAAAAATATTTCTTAAGTTGACTAACCTTCTTATTTAAGTAGACCTGATAAAGGAGTTAAATTATGGGAAAAATAATATTATTGTGGGAAAGTTGGCCCCAAATTAGGGAAACCTCCAATCCTGTATATATATGAGTCGTTGAGCCTAAAAGGGTATTAATTCATGGCATATTCTCATAAAATAATTCACTATATTTGTCTAAGGTTGTGAGCTTAATGAAAAGATAAATAATAAGGCCAAAGTTCTTAACATTTGTGGATTTGATTGGATTTATCATTCTGTGGTAGATTCATTGGTTAGGAAAAGTACTTTGAGTTGTTTAAGGGTTATTTCTTAGCCCCCCTTAAATTCTATTACTAAGGAAATTCCAGCCTGGCTCAAGCCTATTGTAGCCCTACTCTTGAGGTTGATTTCAATCCTTTTATGTGAAAATTTAAAGTAGTTTTGACCCTCCTTCTAAGGTTTCTTGAAGTTGATCTAAGTCATCCTCTAAGGTAGTGATCCAAGGACTTTCATTTGATGGATTTAAATGAATTTCATAAAGAGTATGAAATAACCATAGGTGCAACATACATGTAGCACATAAATACATGACAATATGGATAATTGCACCAGAAATTGATAACAATGTTCACCTAGTATGGGCCAAATATTTGAGCTCTGCTCAATTGCGTAGCCACTTCATTAGTTTATTTTCAAGATGCTCTTGTTTGTGAACACAAAAGGGCTAAAATATCTCTATAAGTGGTAATATCTCCTTCAAAGAGACATTATCCTTTGAAAATACAAAAAGGAATGAGCTATAACCTCAAGTGGCAATGTATCTCCTTCAAAGAGACTTTCTCCTTTGATGATACAGAAGGAATGAACTCTCATATTATGAGTAAAAAGGCCCTTTCAGTGCCACAATATCTTGATTTGTATGCATAGGCTCAAATAGAGAGTTCTCTATAATGGTTCAGATCTTGCAAATCTTGCTAAATTCCTACAACATACAAAGAAAATATAGAGTCTACATGTACATATTATCCCTCTTAAAAATATTGAAAGGGAAAATCAATAATAAATGAGGATTACATTGGCTCCCAAGCCAAAATTCTCAATTATATGCTCAAAACTCAACAAAAATAGTACCAATAGATCCATCTCATCATTCTACAAATTTTGACTTTAAATATTACCAACCTCTGAAAAGGGCATATTTGTATTGAAATTTGTGCCAAGCATTAATGACACATGTGGGATTCAAACACGAGACCTCATATGCTACTCAAAAGTTATCAAACACAACACTAGCAGGTATGTCTCTTCAATTTACAACCTTTAACTATAAATATGACCAACTTCGAAAAAGTGTATCTTTGTCTTGAAATATGTGCCAAATGCCATTAATGACACATCGACTTCAACCATTAAACTAGAAATCCTTTTCTAGTATCGAAATTTTTTGTCTGAACTAGTGCAATTGTCTCAAAACATAATGAAGAATGGCTAAAAAAAATATAGGCTTCTTTCAACATCATTTTAGAGCCCCTCAAAGCTCTCATGTCTTGAAAATTGTGCCACATAGACACCTCTCTAGAATGATTGCCTACCATGTCAAGATATGTGCCCATGGATGGGAATGATGGACTCCCTGTTGGCATTTTTGTGTTGGAATTTATGTCAACGAGGTCATGGCGCTACTTGTGTTATGCTTATTTCAATTTGATGATGATTGTTAGTGTTAAGTGTTTGGTTGTGGCAATGTTTGGCTTGATGGTCTTGTTGGTTGGCATTGATGTCAACATACTTATGACATGACTAGTGGAGGAGGTTTGGAGGTTGAGCAGAGATGGATTCGGGACATGAAGTGTTGGTTGAAGATGTTGCTTTTGTAGGTGGTCAGATTGCTGCTACAGGTGTTGCATATGCTTCTACATGTGTTGGAAGCATTGAAGATGTTTCTACATGAGTTGGAGGCACCTCTACCATTATTAAAAGCAGTTGGACGATTGGACATTGTTGGATGATTTTATGCTACTATTGCAGGTGTTGGATATGCTTTTACAGGTACTAGAGATGTTTGTACATGTGTTGGAGATAATGGAGAAGCTCTGGACGTGTTCACCTACTAGATGGAGGTCACTTTAAGTATGTCATGTATTTATGAGTATGATGCATTGTTTTGAGCTTTATGTATGTTTTCACGGTGTCAAAGTGTGAATTGAGTTGTTTCATTACATCCCTATCTTACTCCTAGAGATCAGCTCCAAGTGATGGCTCAAACAGATGTAAGACTTGAGTTTTGATGGATATACATAGGCTTCCTTTGCAAGAGTCACGTCTACCAAAGAATATATGTATGTTTCCTTCATATGACTCATGTATACATATTGGAAGTGTTTTTCTCTACATTCCTCATGCATCTTAATTTAATTTATGGTTTTTACGGCTTTCCTTTTTAAAAAAATTTCATGTAAAGGTAAAAAATGGTCAGGGAGCTTCTAGAAAGTGATTAACACTTAAAATATTGTTTATGAAGTGGAGTGAGTGGCTAGATCAAGTCAATGATTGGAATCTCGATCAAATCAAGCATATGAACAAATTTTGTGGAGCTCAGTAGTTCATGGTACTTATTGAGATGCGCGTCTCAGTTCATCTATATATTTGAGGAAGCTAAATGATAGTATGGTAATTTCTCCTGATGGCTTGAGTGAGCTAGATATTGGAGGATTATGTGCAATTTGTGTGAGGGTTGTGTGTTGTAGATTTTCTGAAGGATTTTGTAGGTGTTACAACAGCTATCTGAAGCATGTTTCAACCAACATTTTGAGCAAAGAATGAGGAGATTATGTAGAGATTGATTATAGATATTCTTGGTGTTTGGTAGTAGCTTGTTTATTAACTAGTTTGTTGATTGTGTGCAACATTTATTTGCGAGCATATTTATTCTTACAAACGGGTTTTAGTTGAAGTGTTCCTAAGATTATTATATGTAGTGTTGATGATATTGCGATGTAGATTTTACTTTTGATTGTGTGCTTTGATCACATATTGTTGTAGTGCTCATGTTGAGAAGTTCTTAGTTCTAGTATGAAAATGAAAGAAATGAGAACCACATAGAGGAGAGGAGTTGGAGGACTCTGGAGAAATCAATATAAGTGATCATTTTCGCAATGTAATGGTGGTTGTATAGTTTGGATTAAATTGGGTGAGGCGCGTTGGTCATGGTGACTTCTAACAAATGGGATTTTGTAGGGTCAATTGTTAGTTCAGGAGTATCCAAGCGATGAATGTTGATCCTAGTGACCTTCAACAGAAGGTTGTCCGTAGATCTACATGAGAAAGTGTCTCCATTTGATAGTATCCGACTAAATCTCTATGTAAAGAATTTGCTTAACATAATAGAATATTTGAGCAGTGTAGCTGCAGAAGGTGGTTTTTGGACCTCGAGAGGGTTTTCCACTAGAAATATTTATGTCCACAGTGTTGAATATTTCATTGTTTCATGTTTACTTTTGATGCCCTGATCTATGATTCTATATTTTAGTTTATGCATGATTAAAGAATAATGATTTGGAGAATAAATTATAAGGTCCTTCACTACTTATTCACCCCAGCTCTCAGTAGTGATCTAGTTTCCAATAATTGGTATTGCATCAGGGCTCTTAGGCACACACTGAAGAGTGGATCTTGTTGTTTTTGGCAGATTTTTGCGATTTTTTTTTTCTATTGGATCAACAAGGTATGCCAATGCTTCATGCAAGTAAATTTTCAACTTAGAAGATGAAATTGGAGTCATATTTTCTATCTCTTGATTAAAATATTTTGCTATTAGTTGAATATGGAGTTAAAGATGGATTTAATCATTCAGCGAAAAGTATTATTCTGCATAGTATTTCAAAATCTGATAGCATATATTTGAGAGATTGTGAGACTGAAAAAGAGATGTTGGACATGTTACAAAGTTTGTATCTTGGAGGAAAATTTCATATTTCAAAGATGGAGAAAAATGTAAAGGATTATACTCTTATTGCAATGACAAATAAAGCCTCCTCACAAGAAGAAGATGAAAGCATTAGCGATAGTATTGATAGAATGAGCATCAATATTGAGGAATAAAAAGAAGAGATTAGTAGGAAGGATGATGATAAATCCAAGATAATGGCACTAGAAGTAGAGATTCAAAGGATCATGGCTAAAAATAAAGATCAACAGATGCTACTGCAAATGTTTGATGAAAAGGAGTGTGCATACAAAGACAAAATTTTAGATTTGAAAAATCAGCTATAAGAAGGAATGAGCATTGATATTGGAATGATGAAGAAATACAATGAATTGGAGGATGACTATCAAAAATTGAAAACTAAAGAAAAATATGCAAGAGAAGAATTAGAGAGGTTCAAAACTAGTTATCAAGCATCTACAAGAAAATAAAACATTTTGGAGTAGCTAGTAGGAGTGAGGAAAAGTTAAATCAACAACCATGCAAAAAGCAAAAGAACAAGCATAGAAGGTTCTTGGCACAGGGTCCCCTAGGGTCATTTTTGGGGTCAAAAGGTCATGTTTTGGGGCAAAAAGTCAAATTTTGCATAAAACGTGTAAAGTCTCTGCATTTTGTGGTCGTAGAGCACGAAGATTTAAAGTTTCATAAAGGGTTTCCGCCCTTCATTTATGTAAGTCATGGCAACTTTAGGAGATCTACCCATGGCCCATGGACCATGGGATTGTATAAAAAGGAGAGTTTTACAAGATTCTAAGACAGTTCAGTTCAGATTAGAATTGATGTTGATGTAACAGTTAGTAAGAGCTAAGCGTGAAGACTCTTAGAGTAGGAAAGGATATCTACAATTATGTGCACAGAGGCCTAGGGTAGAAGTCTGCAGCTGAGTGAGGGGACCCCTCCAACTGTTTGTGCAGGATAGTTAGAGTTTGTGAAGAAGATCTAAAGCATTAATAAAGAGGATTATTCTAGAATTATATGTGTTGATCTATTTACTTCTGTTATGAATGCATGCGATTATGTTATGAATAATATTGGGTTTTGATTTAATGCTATATTGATGCATGAATCTATATGTTTTACATTGTTATATGAATGCAAGTAATAATACATGTTTATGTGAAGAATTTTTCAATGCATGTTGTATTTTTCAGATACTTAAACCAAACGGGGTAAATGCAGAGGCAAGAACATTTACAAAATCCCGTCAGTAGATAAATCACTTGTTTAGGGTCCGCGAAGGATGATCACATATGTTCACAAAGGTCTAGAAGCGAGGTAATATAAGTATATCAATAAGCCCTAAAAGGCTTATCGATTTGCATGAAGGGAAGTTTAGGGTATAAAATGACATCACTACAGTCTCTGGGTGCAGAAACTTGGTTCCTACATCCCCCCATACTGCTTCGAGTGAGACTTCAGTCTGTGCTCTGCGGATTGATTCCAAAAGGCCCAATAGTGTAGGGATTTGCTTCGCTAATTAACACTAAACCTAGGTGAGGGCACACTAAGCCAACAAATGGTTCCGTTACCGAGACCAGAATCTAGATATAGAGATGTGTGATGTCGCATCACTGTAAACAAACTAACAAGGAAATTGAAGGCTAGTTGGATAGTAAGACCCACAAATCCACGGCACAAGAAAACATAAATCGACGATTGATCAAATAACAATGGTTGGAAAAATATATGTACTGAGAGATACACAAAATCTTCTTTTCTTCCTTCCCGGCTGAATTATACGAGTGGATCACTAAATTGGCAAACGACCAAGGGAGGTGGAGGCTTGACGATTTGATAGTGTGGACCCCAGACTTAGTGTGGAGATTTGAAGCATTTGAAGATAATATTGTACATTCTTTCGATCACTGGCTTGATCGTATCATAGGAGGATTCATAACAAAGTTTGTGGTTGATACTTTAGTTAGTTACAGTGAAGTAGAGCGCTGCTTCTGCAAGGGACTCTGAGGTAAGTATTTAAGTTCTTTAAATACTTGGATTAAGATTCTCTTGTGTGAAAAGCGGGTTATGATGCTATCTTGATGTTTGGAGCTATGTGAAGTGGAAAGATCTTTAGGGACAGAGGGAAAACAAGCCATGAATATAGACCGCTGATTGGATCGCCTCTTAGTGATGATGAGGAAGCAACACTAGCTTCTCTGTAGATTGCTATTCAGTTAATAAGACAGGGTTTCCCACGAATACCCCATCCACGCACACCACCTCCATATCCACCTCCATCGAATAAACCTTCACCCATGCCACTGCAGTCTCTGCCACCATGCAATATGGCGAATTTAGTAAAATTGCATGTGTTCAAGGGATCGGGAACTAGCGACTCAGACCAATTTTGGTTCATCGCAAGGGTCGTGTGGGAGGCTCAAGGTATAATGGATGATTGAATGAAGAAAGAAACTTTGTTCACTTCTTTACATGAATTCACGTTGACATTGTACATTAAGTACTGCACTGATAACCCAATGGCTTCATTAGCTGATATTCAAATTGCACTGAATAAGGAGTTCAATAGGTCTATGTCTGAATCTCAACCAATTGTGGGATTCAAGGAGATCATGATGAAGTCTGGAGAGACACCCTAGGATCTGGAGTAGAGGATGAAGTGCACAATCCACAAAGCCAACATGAATCTCATGGATGAGCAACACTGTGAATGGTTTGTGGCTTCACTCATGCCTCATATCATGGTTTCTTTATAGCAGAAGAAGATTGGGACCTACGCGAAACCTATGGAGATTGCAATGAGATTGCACGAGACGCTGACGCAGGATGATAATATGGGGGTTCAATAGATTCATGCACAGTTGGAGAACCTTTGCCTAGAGTTCCAAAGTCTCATGAAGGATACAACAATTTGGCTAGAGGTGTGTAAAGAATTTTGGTGCATGAAATGCAAAAGTTAGGGGCATGACAAAGATCACTACCCCATCCTCACATATTATGTTGTAGCAGGAGTATCTATGCCTCCAAGGCCAAAAGGTCAAGCAGGGCCAAGTACAAGGCCTGCGCTATGGTGTGCTATTTGTCAGGTGGTTGGAAAACATGTGACAAACAATTGTCACTTGCTGCAGAAATTTGTAAAGACACTAAAACAACTCTTCTGCAGTTTCTGTCAATCGGTGGGTCATGATGAGAATAACTATCATAGTTATGAGCTAATGATGGATAGAACACCTGAATATGGAGTGAAGGAAAAAAATCAACCTCCAGATCAAAGCAAGGGGGGAGCGTGAGGAGGATTTTAGGGGCGCAGGCAAGTCCGAGGTGGAGGAACTGAGAGGTCGAGGACAGGTGATTTGCTACAACTATGGGGGACCAGGACACTACGCATGAGAATGCATGAACTTGACATGCCTATCATGCAGATATTTGCACTCAGTTTGACCACATGATAGAAGATGACCCTGTATTACTAGCTAAGATAAGCAAAAGGGGGCACCACCTCAACAGCCTACCTAGAATCTGCAGATGATGAGGGTTGAACCCTGCGAAGAAGATCCTAATGTGAGCATAGTGCTGCAAAGTGGAATGACAACTGGCAAAGACAAGGGAAAGAAGCTTGAAGAGGGTGAATGGGTCCAAAAATCTCCATAAAAGGAGGTTGGCTTTGATTTGGAGCACGCAAAGGAAACCTTCATGGAAGCAAAGAAAAGTTGTACTAATGCATCTACCTCAAGAAGCTAGGATAAGCATTTTGAAGAGATGGACCATTCTATGCTTACTGCTTTCTTGAAGACCTGTATGAAGCTCTTGCATGATAGCAAGGCTATGAAAGGTTTATAAGAGCTATGATCCGAACTGGATTCATGAAAATTATCAAAATGCTATGACTGTATCAAATCATGACAAACTTCAAAACTGTGAATAAAGAGCTACCATGAATACCTCTAGACAGTGGTAGTTTGTAGCCAGCAAGGAATGACGAGGACCTCGGTAAAAGCGTGCTGAATGAGGCCCATGGAGACCACACAGGACGCAAACTAGTAGTTAGGAAGTCTGGATCGGAAAACTGAGGCTTTTTTTGAAGCGCTAATCATGCATTGCAGGGAAAAACACCTCGAGAAGGAAAATCCCTGAAGCGCTCGATCGCATGGGAAGCCAGGAAACTGTAGCGAAAGTGCTAAAGAAAAGGCAGGCCTCGGGCTCCAAAACCAGTGGAATATTAGATTTGGTAGGAGAATGATCAATTCCATACATTGCACGACGCATGTCCAATAAATGAGAGAGAAAAATGCCTCTCATCATGGGCTAACGAAAGAGCAAGTCAACTGCGCAATAAGAGCAACCACCATAGGATCTGGTGGCTCCGGATATGATGGCAGAGATCGCGCCTGATGAGAAATGAGATCTAAAGGGAAAATAAGCTACAACACATAAAGTTTGAAGTCCGATTGGACCGCTGAGTTGGCAGATGAATCATTGCACAATGTAACTGAAATACCAAATTGTTGAGGAAGAGCTGGCGCAGTTCGTGAGAGGACAAGTGGCCACTTCCATATGACACATTGGCGATGATGTAGAGGCAAGGAACTCCAAGCGAACATCAGCAAGCGATCTAAAGGGGCAGAAGAGGAAGCGAACAGGCATGAGACAAATTGGCTTTAAGCCCTAAATAGACTGAGAAGAGAATGAAGGAGGAGAACAAAGACAAGCAAGAAAGAGGAAGTGAAGGAAGAAGTAGAAAATAGAGAGTCGAGCTGACTTGCAGAGTTAAGGAAGCATCGAGCAGATAGAACCAAGCTTGAGAGATTCAAGAAATCCCTGTGAGGATATCTATTGGGAATTGAGCACCACATTGGACTCATCCCATTAAAGACCAAAGAGGTTGAGACTTGGTAAGGAAAGAGTCTGTGCACTCTAGTGGCTTGGGCAATCCAAGAACCACCGTATTGAGCATCATCTATTTTAGGAGACTCAAATTGAGCTTCTCATTGTAAAAAATATGCTTTAAAGACACAATAAGAAAAGGCCACCATTAAAAGCTGGATCAGACACATAGCCCATGAGGATTGGGTTAACTCCTCATTAATTTGTTTTGTTCTTGTATTTACTTACTGTGTTACTCTTATTGTTTTCCATTTTCTAGTGTCTGTGTATTTTTCAATCTGATTGATCCATTGCCTAAGATAACATAAAAACACACCAACACATGAGTCTGTAATACCTTCATTCATTAATTAATTAACTGAGATCACTTACGAGTGATTTCTAGATCAAGTGGTATCAGAGCTCAAGGCTGTTAAGGTTAGACAAGCTGTGTTGGATTTAGTTGTTGAATGCTAACTAGATCAAAGCTCAAATTAGGAGAAGGAGGGTTGGTTGAAACTAATCCTGAAATTGGGAGAGTCCATCCTCGGATGACAATGTCAGAGGAACGTTCTATGGAGCCAGACCCTCAATTCATAGATAGTTTCTTAGCCATAATGTCCATGGTAGAGGAAATGCATAGGGACTTTAGAAAACACAAGGATGAAGATTCATCAGGCTCCAAAAAAGACAAAGGAGAAGATGAATCTCACTTCCATGACAACTCAAAAAGCAAAGGGAAAGAAGAAATCTTTCTCACACCTCCTAATAGCCTTGAACATAGAAAGAAAGCATCTTTGATTGAACTAGATGTCAAATTTGATTTACCTATATATGATGGAGAGTTGAATGCATAAAAGTTGGACAATTGGATTAGACAAATTGATGTTTATTATAGAGTGAGAAATATCGATTCAGGCAAGAGCAAGATTCAACTGGCAAGCCTATGCCTTGGAGGCACTGCCTTGGTTTGATGGGAAGGTATGACCCAAGCTGACCTAAAGAGACATGGTAAGACTATCTATGTCTGAAGTGAATTTGTTTCTACAATTAAAAAGAAGTTCTATACATTGGCCTACATGCAGCAAGCCATGATGAACTGGAAAATTCTTCGACAGTTGAAAGGGAAAAGTGTACAAGGATACACTCAAGAATTTAGAAAGAGAGCATTGATTCTAGGAATCTCATTAGACTCGCCTGAGACTCTGTTTAAGTACATTGGTGGTCTACATAGCTACATGAGGCACACTATCCTCATATTTAATCCCACTAGCATAGATGAGGTATTTGTACAAGCTACTCATCTAGAAGTTAGAAGAAAGAATGGAAGTCCAAAAGTTGGGGGATCATCCCAACCCATTGTGACCAAGAATAAGGAGAAAAGAAACCAGAAATGGAAAGAAAGGAAGGCTAATACTACACAGAAAAGCAAGGATTCATGCACTTACTGTAAAAAGGATGGGCATGATGATGAGAACTATTGGATTCTGCATCCGGAGCTAAGACCTAAGAAGTTAGAGGGCAAGAAGAAGACAACTACTGCAACTATTCAGAAAGATTTGGGGTCAGACTCAGGAGATGAAACAACTATTGAAGCCACAGGTATAAGAGGTAAAAATTCTGAAGCATATACTAGTAATTGTGCAGAATCTACCATTGATGAAGAAAATGAGAGAAAAAGACATGAGCTTTTCCATATTCGATTTATTTCCAAACATCAAAAGATTGATACATTGTTTGATAGTGGCTCACAAGTAAATTTAATTTCTTAAGCAATTGTAAAGAAGTTGGGAGTAGTGACTACACCTCATAAGAAACCATAGCCATTAGGATGGTTAAATGATAAACCACAACTACAAGTGATTAGACAATGCAAATTCAAGTTTTCGTTTGGGTCAACATTTGTAGATGAGGTTGAGTTAGACATAATTCCTTTGGATATATGTGGAATTGTTTTACGAAATCCTTACTTGTATGATAGAAAAGCTATTTTCTATAGAGCTGAGAACAAATATCTACTTGTTAAAGATGGAATCGAATACTTTGTAAGAGCTCATAAGGTCAAGAATAATTATACTCTCATAAACTTAGGGCAGATGAAAAGAATGATAAATTAATGCAAGCAATTCTTACTAATGGTTGTAAAGGAAAAGAAACCTAACAAAACCAATGTATTTGAAGGCTATAATGATAAACATCAAGCTGATTTAGAAAAGGTTGTTTCACAGTATGATATCTTATTTCAAGAACCTAAAGGTCTGCCACCCAAAAAGGAAATAGTGCATGATATTATTTTGCAACAAGATGCTCCATTGCCTAACATTGGAATTTATAGGTTGTCCACTTTAGAGAATGCATAAATCAAGAGGCAAGTGCAGGAGTTGCTCGAGAAAGGGTTCATCAGATCTAGCACATCACCATGTGGGTCACCAATCGTTTTGGTGAGAAAGAAAGATGGCTCATGGAGAATGTGCATTGATTACTGAGCACTGAATAAGATAACAGTAAAAGATCATTATCCCCTTCCTTGCATCGATGATCTTTTAGATCAATTTAAAGGATCTGTTTACTTTTCCAAGCTAGACTTGCATAATGGATACCATCAAGTTAGATTTGTAGAAAAAGATGCATGGAAGACTACTTTCAAAACAAAGCAGGGATTGTATGAGTGGCTGGCTATGCCTTTTGGCTTAACTAATGCTCCTTCTACTTTCATGAGATTAATGAATGATGTACTCAGACATTTTCTTGATGATTTTGTTATTGTGTATTTGGATGACATTTTAATATTTAGCAAAATGTGGAAAGAACACTTAAAGCATGTTAAGCAGACACTAGATGTTTTGAAAAGAGAAAAACTTTATGTTAAACTCTCAAAATGTGAATTTGGCAAAACATCTTTGAATTATTTGGGTCATATAGCAGGGGGTGGTGAATTGAACATAGATCCCTCTAAAGTGGGACTCATTGTGAACAAGCCTAAACCAAAATCTGCTACAGAAGTTAGAAGCTTCTTAGGAGCAACACAATATTAGAGGAATTCTTTTTCTAACTTTTCCTCAATTGCAGCTCCCTTACATGCTTTAACAGGATTGAACAAGGTTTTTCAATGGGGAGGAAAAGAACAGAAAGTTTTCAACACCTTGAAAGAAAAGATTAGTACAACACCTGTACTAGCACTGTCTGATCTTCAAAGATCATCTGAGATCCAAACGGATGATAGTGACTATTGCATGGGAATAGTGTTGAAACATCATGGTGAGCCCATATGTTATCATTCTGAGACATTTAATTCTGCAGCAGTTAACTATCCTACATATGAAAAGGAATTGTATGCATTAGTATAGAGTGTGAAAAAGTGGAAACATTACTTAACGGGTAAAGAGACAGTAATACATATTGATCATCAACCACTTTAATATCTACACTCCCAAACTAAGTTGCAGCAATCAAGACACTATAGATGGATGGGTTTTCTACAACAGTTTCATTTAGTCATCAGATATAAAAAGGGCATACACAATAACGTTGTAGATTTGTTATCTAGACCCATTATAAATGCATCTACTATACTTAAGCATAATTCTATGTTACATGAGAGTTACATTGAACAATATGCTCAAGATATAGACTTTAATGATGTATATGCAACTTTAAGTCAAGGCAAATGAGAAGAAGAATTGGATTATCATGTAAAGGGCTGACTCATATCATTGTGGGAAGTTATGCTTTCCACAAACTGAAAGAGTAAAGATAATTTGAGAAGCACACACTTCTCTAATTTCAGGTCACTTTGGGGTAAGTAAAACAGTTTCACAACTGCAAATATTTTGTTACTGGCCAAAAATGAACGAGACAGTTTCTAGATATGTAAGAGGGTGTACTATGTGTGCAAAAATCAAGCCCAACAATAGAAAACTAGGCTTGTACACTCCATTACTAGTTCCTTCTCACCCTTGGGAAAGTGTTTCCATGGATTTTGTTGGATGACCACCTAAATCTAGGAAAGGCCATGATTATCTGTATGTTGTTGTGGATAGGTTCAAAAAAATGTGTATTTTGATACCTTGTAGTAAATAGATTACAGCTGAACAAACTGCAAAACTATTCTTTCAACATGTATGGGTTCATTTTGGATTACCCACTTCCATTGTATCTGATTGAGACACCCGATTTGTGGGAAATTTTTGGTCAAGTCTGAGGGAACTAATGGACACCAAAATAAAGAAAAGCACAGCTTTTCATCCACAAGTTGATGGCCAAACAGAAGTAGTTAATAGGACAGTGACCAGTTGCTCAGGGGATATTACAGCAAGCATCCTAAGCTTTGGGATGAACATTTATGTTATGTGAAACATGCTTACAACAGAGCAAAACATTTTTCTACGCAAATATCTCCTTTTAAGACCTGTTCTGGTTTCACACCAAGGTCTCCTTTGGATTTTTTCTTTGGTAAAGATACCATAGTTGAGGGACACAGGGAGGTGGACACGGCAACTAGGTTCATTGAACAGATCCAAGAGATCCACCAGGAAGTATAGGAACAACTGGAAAAGAGCCAAGCCAAATACAAGGCAAGGCATAATAAGCATCCGATGGAGCATAGTTTCCAAGTTGGTGACCAAGTTTGGTTGTATATCAACAAGGACGTGATGCAAGGTGAAGGTAAAAAGTTGAAGCCTATCAGGTATGGACCCTTCAAGATACTTGAGAAGATTGGTGAGAATTCTTTTCACCTTGATCTACCATCTTACATGCACATCTACTCAGTCATAAATGAAGATTTCTTGAGATTGTTTGAACCTTCACTAATTGAAGGTCTTGAAGACTAGATTCAATTGCCTTCTATTGATGACCTGTTACCTAAATATCTTAATGAATTGCAGGAAGACATTGTTCTAGATAGGATGTTGTGGATGACATGCAAGGGGGATGTTGAATACCTCAGAGTTGGGCTCAAGGGTTCAAAGTTGAGCAGTGAAAAGTGGATAGAGATTGGACAAGTGAGACAATTGTACCCTCACTTAGTCGATACTTGAATACCAACTTTTGGTGGTCTAAAAGTTTTTTCAGTGAGAAGGCCATGATCCAAACTGGATCCATGAAAATTATCAAAATGCTATGACTGTATCAAATCATGACAGACTTCAAAACTATGAATAAAGAGCCATCAGGAAGACCTCTAGGCAGTGGTAGTTTGTAGCCAGCAAGGAACGATGAGGACCTCAGTCAAAGCACACTGATTGAGGCCCATGGAAACCGTGCAGGATGCAAACTGGCAGTTAGGAAGTCCTAATCAGAAAACAGAGGGGTCCATGCGATAGGGTGCATGGGGGACTTGTCCCCCCCACAGGGGTTTGGAGGGGCTGATCCCCCCCAGCTGGAGGGGTCCAGGGGCCAGCGGTCCACCGACAGGAGTTTCAGGGGCAATGCCCTCGAAGCTAAAAATAGATGTAAAAGTGCCTTATAAAAGTATAGTAATTTCTAGTGAATCTGGACCGTTCATTAGGTGGATGATCTGACGGTAGAACTTATGTTTAGTTTAGGGTTTTTTGCCTTAGAAGACAACCCCCTCACTTTGTATGAGGGTATTGTATTAAGGCTATGTAATAGATGTGTATTCTCTGAGTGAGAAATAGAGAGGTGAGTTTGTGAGAGAAAAAAGAGGATATTACACGGATCTACTATAGGTTGTGTCTCTTCATTTTGTTGGAAAATATAAAGGAAGGACTAGTTGTTCGGGGTGGATGTAGCCCAAACTGGGTGAACTACATATATCTATGTCTCTCTAGTTTTATGCATTTTCCATGTTTATATTTATGCAATATTCTATGCGTTCCATTGCTCTGCAATATATAATTTTCTAACAAATGATATCAGAGTAGAAGGTCTATTTGGCCGATAAACTCACAGGAAAGAAGGGTTCCTGGTTTAAGTGGGAGAAATGATAGAAGATGGTAAGTTTAGGATCGAGAAATTTAATGGCCAAAACTTCTCGTTGTGGAAGATGCAAATGGAAGATTATCTGTATCAGAAAGATATGTACCTACCATTGGGTGGAAAAACAAAGTTGCCAACAAGTATGACAGATGAAGAATGGAACCTTCTTAATAGAAGGGTACTTAGAATAGTATGGTTGTGCCTCGCAGCATCGGTTTCCTTCAACATTTCGAAGGAAACAACGACAGAGGGTTTGATTAAGGTGTTGGAAAAACTATATGAAAAACCCTCTGCCTTAAAAAAGGTATTTCTTATGAAACGGTTATTTCATATGAAGATGTCGGAAGGTGGATCTATTGCAGACCATTTAAATGATTTTAATACTGTTACAAGTCAGTTAAGTTCTGTAGGGGTAAGCTTTGATGATGAAGTTAGAGATTTGTTATTCTTGTGCTCATTGCCAGAAAGTTGGAATGGTTTGGTAATGGCCATTACTAACTCTGTTTCTGGATCTCGTACTTTAAAGTTTGATGATGTTGTCAGTGCTATCCTTAGCGAGGAAATGCGACGGAAAAGCTCTAGTGATACATCGGGTAATGCTTTAAGTGCAGAGTTTAGGGGAAGAAAAATGGAAAGAGGAAAGAGCTTAGGATATTGTAGTAAATCAAGGAAAGGTATATCCAAGTCTAGATCGGGGATAATGTGTTGGAAATGCGGAAAGAGAGGACACCTAAAGAAAGACTATAGATCTCAGAAGGGAAAAGAAGGAGATGCACAACAAGACAAAAATCATGAAGCAAATGTGACAGGTGAGGTGTTACAAGATGCTTTGATTCTTTGTTTCGAAAATATTATTAATTCCTGGGTGGTAGATTTAGGGGCTTCATTCCATGCCACACCTGATAAGAAATATTTTGATGACTATGTTCAACGAGATTTTGGACAAGTCCATTTGGGTGATGATAAACCTTGTAAAATTGTTGGAATGGCTAATGTTCTTGTAAAACAACAGAATGCAAACCAATGGGTAATAAAGGAGGAGGTAAGGCATGTTCCAGATCTGAAGAAATATCTAATTTCAATAGGGCAGTTAGGCCGTGAAGATTGTGTGACAACTTTCATAGATAAAGATTGGAAAGTCACCAAAGGAGCCCTGGTAATAGTGAAAGGTGAAAAGGTTGGTACATTGTATTTATGCAATGGTATTTCTAGCTTTGTTAATGTTTTAACTTCCAAAGGAGCAGATGTAGCATTATGGCATCATAGGCTCGGACACATGAGTGAGAAGGGGATGAAGAGTCTTCACTCAAGGAATTTGTTGCTGGGTTTGAATAATGTTGATTTGGACTTCTATGAGAATTGCATTTATGGAAAACAGAAGAGAGTCAAATTTCTTAGAGTTGGGAAAGAAATGAAGAGCGGAAAATTAGAGTTTGTACATACATATGTATGGGGACCTGCTCAAGTATCATCTCTTGGTGTCTCTCATTATTATGTTACTTTTATTGATGATGCAACTAAAAAAATTGGATTTATTGTATTAAGAATAAATCTGATGTATTTGATACTTTCAAGAAATGGAAAGCTTTGGTTGAGATTAAGACAGGAAATAAATTGAAGTGTCTCGGATCAGAAAATGGAGGCGAATATTGCATAAAAGAGTTTGATAGGTACTGTTCAGAGCATGGAATTCACAAAGAGAAGACAATTCCAAGAACACCACAAGAAAATGGTGTGTTAGAAAGGATGAACAGAACAATCATGGAGCATGCAAGGTGCATGAGATTACATGCAAGATTGCCTTTACAGTTTTTGGCAAATGCTATAGATGCTGCTGTTTATTTAATAAACAGAGGGCCTTCAAGTTCCTTGGATGGTGGTGTTCCAGAAGAAGCATGGACAGGTAAAAAGGTAAACTACTCCTTTTTAAAGCCTTTTGGTTGTGAGGCCTTTGTCCATATTAATAAAGAAAATAGAACAAATCTTGAGGCAAAATCGAAGAAGTGTGCCTTTATTGGATATGGTGCTAATTATTTTGGTTATCGCTTATATGATTATGAAAATCACAAAATCACTAGGAGCAAAGATGTAATATTTATTGAAAAGGTCTTGTATAAGAATCAGTTGCAGGAAAAGAAACAAGAAAAAGAAAACAAGGAATACACAGTTCTTGATGAGATCACTGAAAAAGTAAAGGTGCCTGAAAATAATAATAATCAACAACCACAACAAAAACAACCACCACAATAGCAACAAGCACCCCAAACACCTGAAGTTGGTGTTAGAAGATCTAACAGGATAAGTATACCCCCTGAACGATACTCTCCTTCATTATATTATTTATTGTTGACTGATTCTGGTGAACCTGAATGTTATGAAGAAGCAATGTAAGTTGAAAGAAGGAAGAAGTGGGAGCTAGCCATAGAAGAAGAGATGGACTCCTTAATGCATAACCAGACTTGCGACTTAGTCAGGTTGCCTACAGGTAAAAATACATTGCAGAATAAATCGGTTTACAGGCTGAAGGAAGAAGATGGAGGAAAACAGAGGTACAAAGCTAGACTTATGGTGAAGGGGTTTGCACAGAAGAAAAGTATTTATTTTGATGAAATATTTTCTCCTGATGTTAAAATGACTTCAATCAGAACTATTTTAAGTCTAGTAGCAGTTGAAGATTTGCATCTTGAGCAGTTAGATGTAAAGATAGCCTTTCTCCATGGGGATTTGGAGGGAGAGATATATATGCAACGGCCACAAGGATATGAGGTGAAAGGGAAGGAGAAACTAGTGTGCAGGTTGAAGAAGAGCTTGTATGGCTTAAAATAGGCTCTAAGGCAGTGGTATCTAAAATTTGACAAGTTTATGTCTGAACAAGGTTATACTAGATGTCACTATGATCATTGTGTTTATCTGAAAAAGCAAAATGATGGCAGATATATTATATTGTTATTGTATGTGGATGACATTCTTGTTGTAGGGTCTAACATGCAAGAAATAAACGTGCTCAAAAGAAAATTGGTAAATTCATTTGCAATGAAGGATTTAGGAGCTGCAAAAGAAATCCTTGGTATGAGAATATCTAGAGACAAGAAAAAACACAAATTAACATTGTCTTAGAATGAATACATACAAAAGGCGTCGAAAATATTTAATATGCCCAATGCAAAACTAGTTAGTACACCTTTTTCTAGCCATTTCAAACTTAGCAATCAAATGTGCCCAAAGACCCAAGAAGACATGGATTATATGTCTAAAGTTAAATATGCATCACCAGTTGGAAGCTTAACGTATGCAATTGTCTGCACAAGACCTGATATTGCACATGCAGTGGGAGTTGTAAGTGGGTACATGAACAACCTAGGAAAGGAACATTGGATGTAAATAAAATGGATTCTTAGATATTTGAAAGGTACCACAAATCAAGCATTATGCTTTGGTGGTTCAAACATTTCTCTACAGGGATATGTTGATGTAGATATGGCAGGTGACAGAGATAATAGGAGGAGGACTACAAGAAATGTACTTACTGTAGGTGAAACAGATGTCAGTTGGTTTTCAAAAATCCAAAGTGTTGTTGCACTTTCAACAACAGAAGCATAGTATGTTGCTGCTATAGAGGCTAGTAAATAAATGATTTGGTCACAAAGGTTTATGGGTGAATTGGGGAAGAAGCATGATATGGTCACACTATACAATGATAGCCAAAGTGCCATTCATCTTGCAAAGAAATCAGCATTTCATTCAAGGACTAAACACATACAGCTGAAGTACCATTTCATACGATCAGTGTTGGAAGATGGAGAGTTGAAGCTGCAAAAGATACACACTAGCGAGAATCCTACAGATATGCTAACAAAAGTTGTAACTAGGGAGAAACTGAGAATATGCTCAGTTTCAATTGGCCTTCAAGGATGACAATGAAGATGACAAATAGCTAGGTCCAAAGAGGAGTCATTTTCCAGCAAATGAAGCAACGATGGAGTTGCTACAATCATTCTCCAAGTGGGAGATTGTTGGGCGTGGAGCATGATTATTTAGAGGTCTTTGTTTCAGCCAGATGTATACCCCAAGAAGTTTGTATAGCCTCCACGTGAGGGGGGCTTGTCCCCCCAGCGGGGGTTCAGGGGTGCCAATCCCCCCCAGCTGGGGGGTCTGGGGGCCAGTGGTCCCCCGGTGGGGGTTTTGGGGGTAGCACCCCCGAAGCTAAAAATAGATGTAAAATTTCCTTGTAAAAGTATAGTAATTTCTAGTCTGTCTGGACTGTTCATTAGGTGGATGATTTGATGGTATAACTTATGTTTAGTTTAGTGTTTTTTTCCCTAGAAGGCAACCCCCTCTCTTTGTATCAGGGTATTGTATTGAGGCTGTGTAATAGATGTGTATTCTCTGAGCGAGAAATATAGAGGTGAGACTGTGAGAGAAAACAAAGGATATTACAGTGGATTTTTTGTAGGTTGTGTCTCTTCATTTTGCTGAATAACAGAAAGGAAGGACTAGCTGTTCAGCTTGGACGTAGCCCAAGCTAGGTGAACCACGTATATCTGTGTCTCTCTGGTTTTATGCGTTTTCTGTGTTTATATTTATGCAATATTCTATGGGTTCCATTGCTCTATAATATATAATTTTCTAACACTCTCGAGAAGGAAAATCCCCAAAGTTCTCAGTCGCATGGGAAGCTGGGAAACTTTAGGGAATGCGCTAAAGCAAAGGCAGGCCCCACGCTCCAAAATCGGCAGAATATTAGAGGCATGTTGGGTGGTAAGTGGATTTGGTAGGAGAAAGAGTGATTCCATACATTGCACGACGCGTGTCCAGTGGATGAGAGAGAAAACTACCGCTCATCGCGAGCTAACGGTCGAGCAAGTCAACCGTGAGATAAGAGCGAACACTGTAGGATCTAGGGACCCCAGATCTGATGACGGAGATTGCTCCTGATGAGAAACTGGATCTGAAGGGAAAATAAGCTACAACACATAAAGTTTGAAGTCCAATTTGATCGTTGAGTTAGCAGATGAATCATTTCATAGCATAACTGAAATACCGAACCACTGAGGAAGAGCTGGCGCAGTTCATGAGAGGACAAGTGGCCACTTCCCTGTGACATGTTGGCGATGACGTAGAGGCAGGGAACTCCAAGTGAACAACAACAAGTGATCCAAAGGGGTGGAGGAAGAAGTGAATAGTCATGAGACAAATTGGCTTTAAGCCCTGAACAGACAAAAAACAGAACAGAGGAGGAGAACAGAGACAAGCGAGAAAGAGGCAGCGAAGCAAGAAGTAGAAAATAGAGAGTCGAGCTGACCTGCAGAGTTAAGGCAACCTCGAGTAGACAGAACCATGCCTAATAGGTTCAAGCAATCCTTGTGAGGATATCTGTTTGGAATTGAGCACCACATTGGACTCATCCCATTAAAGACCAGAGAAGTCAAGACTTGGTAAGGAAAGCGTTTGTGCACTCTAGTGGCTTGGGGAAGCCAAGAACCACCCTATTAAGCATCATCTGTTTCAGGAGATTCAAATTGATCTCCTCATTATAAAAGTTGTACTTTAAAGATACAATATTAAAAGGCCACCACTGAAAGCTAGACCGAAGATGTAGACCAGGAGGATTGGGTGAAATCCTTGTTAATTTGTTATGTTCTTCTATTTATTTATTGTGTTTCTCCTATTGCTTTCCATTTTTCAATGTCTGTGTATTTTGCAATATGATCAATCCGTTGCTTAAGATAACATAGACACACACCAACACATGAGTCGGTAATACCTTCATTCATTAATTAATTAACTGAGATCACTTACGAGTGATTTTTAGATCAAGCTGATAAATAAGTGTACTGGGAAAGAGAATGTTCTTTAGACCCCGTGTAGTCAGGAATATTCGTAAGCATAAGGCAAGAACAGGGTGGGAGATGAGACTCATCATGTAGATAAGAGAATATGAAATGGACCAAGTCATTCTAGATCTAGGTTCTGACACGAATGTTTTTCCTAAATAGACTTGGGATAGAATGGGGAGACCTGCGTTGCAGTGGTCCCCTATTCAATTGAGGATGGTGAATAAACAAAAGATTATCTCCATGGGAAGATTATATGGAGTGACAGTCGATATTGAAGGCACAAGTGCATTGGCTGATTTTGAATTGATAGAGATTGTGGATGACAGCAAGCCCTACCCTGCTCCCCTTGAGATCAACTAGGCTATCAACATGAATGGGGTGATTAATTTGAAGAAATAAACAATGTCATTCGAAAGAAAGTCGCTCTATGTAGTAGTATGGTTGGACCCTGCAAAATGACTGCGCTACATTGAACTAGTCCAAGATTAAGAAAGTGATGATGATTTGGACCATATTTATGAGATAGCAGCACGAGATCAAGATTGGGTGAATCTGACATCTGGTGGACATCTTGCATGGGGCCGTAAAAGCTCCTGCACATCAGAATCAGATAAAGAATTGGAACACTAGAATAATAGATTGCATGAAGTATCTACTCTATGATGTAACATTATGACCAATTCATTGTGCTGCGTATATTTGGAGCTAAGATGTCTGCCTTACTATGATGCTTTAACTGACGTTGATAAATTTTTGGATGCATTTGAAAGGGAAGTGCCAGAGAAGCATTACTTCCATGCCTTGGAGTTGGTGTTGCACGCTATGCCTGCAATATGGTGGGGTATGCATAAAGACAACTTTGATGGATGGCATGAATATAGAAGAAAGATAAAGGTGTGATTTGGTCACCCAAAGGTATGATTAATAGAGAAATACGATGGAAGGAGTGATCTACATGATCCCTTAGCCAAATGGCCGATGCCTATGGAGCATAACCGCAACTAGAGTGGGTGCATCTATTATATCACACCTTGGATGTGATACCTATGAATTGGTACTTCGAGACAGAGCTTTGCTATGCACAGACGAATGGGATTTTTTGAGATATGGATTCTTAATGACATTCAACTTTGAGAATGGATTTCAATAGATTGATGAATTGTTGCAGGAGGTCAAAGCAGTGATTTTCAAAATACCACAAGATCCCCTAGATTTGATTAAATTGGATTGGACCACCCAGCTATGCCATAGGCTGAAATGTTACAATGTGACTATTAAAGAATAGGATGAGGATTCGAGGAACATTAATATCCCAGAAATAGAAGGACACCTTAAAGTTGAGGGGTTGCAGATAAAAAACCTAGATATCACTGCTCGATTGAAAACAAGACAACTAAACATCAGGACAAAGGCAAAGCCAAAGTTTGCAAAGATAGGGAACTATTGGGATGATGCTACAGTGGACACAATGGTTGAATTGCTCTGCGAATATCAGGAATTTTTCCCTACAAAGTTTTCATATTTGAAAGGGATAATAGGAGACCTAGGAGTTATGAAAGTTACATTGAAATTAGATGTGTAGATGATCAAGCGAAGGCCTTACCGCCTCAATCCGAAGTATAAAGAAAAGGTCCACTTAGAGTTGGATAAAATGCTTGGGGCAGGTATTATTGAACTAATGGAAGAATCTAGTTGGGTGAGCCCAATAATAGTTTAGGAAAAGAAGAAAAATGATGAAATAAGGATATGAGTAGATCTCAGGAAGCTGAATGACGCTTCCATGCATGATCTTTTTCCGACTCTATTCACTGATGATCTTTTGGATAATGTAGGAGTACAAGAAGCATATTTGTTCACTAATGGGTTCTCAAGGTACCATCAGAGTAAGATCATGCCAGAGGATAGAAGTAAGAAAACCTTTGCAAATGAGTGGGGAAGCTTTTAGTATAATGTAATGCCCTTTGGACTAAAGAATGCACCGAAGATATTTTCTCATGTAGTCATTGCCGCGTTCAAGGACTTCAATCAAAAGTTTCTAGAGGTATACTTTGATGATTGGATGGTGTTTAGGTTGGTGAAACGCCCTATAGCCAGCCTACAATTGATGCTAGATACATGCCGAAGGTATCAAATCCTTCTGAATTCGAAGAAATGTTTGTTCTATGTTCCTTTCGGAATCTTGCTAGGCCATGTGGTGTGTAGACAAGGACTAATAGTTGACCAAACCAAGATAGAAATTATAATTAATTTGGAGGTGCTAAGAAGTGTGAAACAACTACACACCGTTGGGTTGTATGAGATACTATAGAAAGTTCATCAATAGTTACGCCCAGATTACCGCGCGAATGTAGAAGATGCTAAAGAAGGATGCTACGTTATGTTTGAATGAAGAATGTCAGCAAAGCTTAGATGTTTTAAAGGAAACGATGGTCACCATGTTGATTCTAGTCTTCCCAGATTGGAAGAAAGAATTTCATGTGCATGTGGACACATCAGGTATTGCGCTTGGAGCAGTACTGATATAGGCTGGTGAGGGAGAGGTGGATCACCCTATAGTGTTTGCATGTAGGAATTTTTCTAAAGCTGAGAAGAACTATTCAATGATAGAGCGTGAAGGTTTTGCTATGGTGTACATGCTCCACAAGTTCAAACACTACTTTCTAGGTGGACACTTCAAGGTTTATATAGACCATTCGGCATTGAGGTACCTGGTTTAGTGGCCTATGTTGGGGGGGCGAATATGCAGATGGTTGCTATTGTTTCAGGAATATAATTTCGAAGTCATTGTGAAGCTAGGACGATTGAATGTAGGGCCAAATCATCTATCGTGCATTGAAATAGGAGAGGAGCCTACTAATTTGGATTAAGGATTGCCTGACGCGTGACTCTTTGCAGTGCATATTGAAGACAATCACTTTGCAGATATCATACACTTCATGACAATGGGGACAACTTTGTAATGGTATACTAGTCAACAAAGGAAGGGCTACGTGATAGACTTTTCTATCATTGCAAGAAATTTAGATAAAATGGGCTCAAATGAAATTTACGATGTTATATACATGAATTTAAATGGAACAACATCCTCGCTAAATCTCATGGAGCCACGAGTGCAAATTATGTAGGAAAAGAAACAACATAGAAGATTTTATGCATTGGGTTGTGGTGGCCGACACTACATAAGGATTCCACGGCTTACTATAAGGCATGCGATGCATGTCAAAGGATAGGTAGGCCATCGCAGAGGGATGAGTTGCCTATGAATCTGTAGTTGTCGTTACAGCCATTAGAGAAGTGGGTGATTGATTTTGTAGGCCCAATATAGCCTCCAGGAAAGAAGATGGGTGCACTGTACATAATCACTGTGACTGAGTATTTGACCAAATGGGCAGAGGCACAGCTCGTGAAAGACTGTACAGGGGAAACAATAACAAAGTTCCTCTATGAGTATGTGTTGATTAGATCCAATTGCTTGAATATTTTGATGAGTGATCATGGGACACATTTCCTTAATGAAACGATCAGAATGTTGATAGAGGAATTCCATGTTTATCATCAAATGAGCACACCATATCACCCGTGGACTAATGCGATGATTCAAGAATTTAATAAGATATTGTAGAACACACTGACGAAGGTTTGCAATGCACAAAGGAAAGATTGGGATGTGTGTGTACCCACGATGCTATGGTCTTACATAACTACTTGCAAGAAACTGTCTCGATAGACACCCTTCAGACTGGTTTATGACATAGAAGTTGTGATGCCAATGAAGTATATTGTACCTAGTCTATGCATCGTGACATTCACAAGAATGGAAGATTGTGGAGCCCTGGAGGAGAGGCTCGTGCAACTGACAAAACTTGAAGAAGAGATATTTTTGGCTGGATTCCATCAGCAGGTTTAGAAGGAGTGTGAAAAAGCATTGCACGATCGACACCTCAAACTGCACACATTCAAGGTAATGATTTGGTTTTATTATATGAAACCAAGTTTGAAAATTTTCCAAAAAAAATTTAGATGCATTGGCTGGGGCTCTATGTCATCAAGGAGATTATCGATGGTGGAGAAGTTTAGGTAGTGAAATTGAATGGAGATCCATTTCCCGGAAAGGTAAATGGTAGTCATTTCAAGTCATACACCGGGGATTCAACCAAATGACTATATGATGGAAGCACAATCTTAGTGCTCTAGGTAGCTGAAAGGAGGTGTGGGACTATAACATACACTACCTAGGTTGTAGGGTTATGCACATGGAGGACTGCGCGGGATGGAAGACTATCACAACATCCGTAGAAACGTGAAGGGAGCTGCACTATAAGAGGAGAGAGTACATAGAGCAGCGAGAAAGTGATCATTACGGTCACTGTTCATGGTTTGATAGTGAGAAAAATGGATAAGAGGAGCGGGGCGGGGGGGGGGGGGGGTGGGTGGGTGGAATTTATGATGGAATTTAAATGCAAGATATTCAAAAATTTGCCACCAATCTAGCACTTATGGATGGACTTTGGGGGGGACAATTGGATTTGAATTCGAATTTTCCTATAAATTACAGATGGTTGCCTTATAGAAAACACTTTGCATTCTGAGAATTTAGGTGTCAAGCTATCAGTTGCACATGAACCCTGCGAATTTTGATGCTTTGGTGGCTAGTTTAGTGTTTGAAAAGTTTCCTAAGGAAATCGAGGAGCTGCTTAATACACTGATGTTGGTGCCCACAGAAATTGCAAGTGTTGGAGGATCGATGGCCTCTGAGGGAGCTTCCCTTAAGGTTGTAAGTGTGGAGGTTCTCACAGACGTGCCAAAGTCACTAAGGTCACACTGACCAAGGCCTACACTTATAAGAGAGGGGCATAAGATGAAAAAACGCAAATAGAAAGTGACACAATCAATGCACGAGTCGCCAAGGAAGCACCAAAAGAAAGAGAAACCTACACCGCAGGAGAAAGGCAAGGTAGTAAACCTAGAGTCCATAAAGGGTGTAGATGAAGCCATAAAGGACATTGACATTGAGGGTGTAGACCCTATCCTAAAGCTATCATAATACCTTTCTTTATGCTGAGGTAAGGTGAAGGTCCCAAAGGACTGAGATGAGGGAAAATTTCTACTTAATACACCTCTACTACTTGATCAGATCACATTTGAAGGTCCACGCTTGGTGCGTGTCCCACATATGAAGTTAGAGAATTGGGATGTAGAGGATATGGAGTGATTCCCCCACCTAAGTACTGATATTTTCATGCAGAGGGTCTTCTATAAGGATTCAGGTGTCACACCGTTGGATTTGGTGAAGTGGATTTGTGGGGTGGATAAGGCTGGATTGTTGAACCTACTATGGGTGCCACACTACCACCATGCACCCATAAATTTGATAGCAATCAAACAGTTGTTGTGCCTGGTGCACAATGGGTGCCTGTGGTTGGAAGAGCCAGTTCTTATAACTGATATGCTCATCCATAGGATCACTCGGCTACCCCATTCAGGACAAAATCTGGCCAAGGCATTTGGCAGAAAGGTGGGCAAGCATGACCTCATTAAGCAAATGAAGAACAAGTTTAAGCTTGTCAAAAATCCATCCGGATACTTAATTTCAAGCATAAACAACCCCACGGTTAAGGTAGCCACTCAAATCTTGGCTGGAAAGATAATGCAAAAGTGTCACATAGATGAGGTGTCGGCACCAGTAGTCTCATTAGTAGCCCAGTGAGCTGAGGGTGTACAATTTGATTGGGCACACTACCTCTATAGTGAGTTCCTTGTGAACTGTAGAGAAGTGCAGGATCAAAGAAAGACATTCCATTATGCATGGATGTTGTTATCAATTGTGTTGATCACATGGAAGTTGTTGGAGGGAAGTCAGTTTCCTCTGATAGCAACAAATTTTCTAGAAGCAGCGAAGTTTTCTTCGCTATGGGCAATGAAGGACACTGAGAAGGTCCATGAGAACAAGGTCTTCTGGGTTTCAATCGAGATGAGCATCAATATGGCCATCAATCGCAGGCCAATACTGTCACCAATTGTTTATGAGTAGTTGTCAAGATACGTAGAGTTTAAGGTGAACATCCACTTTATCTCCATCTGGGCATGAAAGGACCCAGAAGAAACATGGTATGATCTCCCATCCCTTACGAGAGATGATGATAAAGAAACAATCCTCGATCATTGGCCAGTAGAATGGCTCACAACCTTAGATTTGTCCACTGGATCCAATAAGTCCACATGGAAGTAGAAGAAGGAAGAGGTCCGGTTTAAAATGCAGCAGATGGCTGAAAGATGGAAAAGGGAAGCAAAGGAAAAAACAAGAGTAGAAGTGGAGTGCTCCGCTAAGAAGAACGCATAAGAGAAGGAATATGAGGAAGAGGGTGACTCTAATAGAAGTCATAAGTCTCGTTCATCATAGGTGGAGGATGAGCAACAATCTAAATAGGGTGGTGGAGACCTAAAGAGCACCCCCTTCCAGAAGAAGTGGAATCGGGAGCAGAAGAAAGAAGGGCCACGTAAGAAATACAAAGGCCTCTAAGTCATTGCTTGACCCGATCACCTTGATAGAAGGTGACTTAGAAAACATTGGGGATAAGGTCAAGGATGTGACCATGGAACTACTACAGTAGTTTGGGCAGCATCATAAATAAGCCTTGGTGGCCATTCAGATAGACATGTGAAAACTACTCAATTGCAGACTAGTGTAGCATAAAGCAGCGCAACGTTGACTAGTTTGGTGCTAGGAACTATTGAGAAACAGAGATGGTTTTCTCATTGGATCCCTGGGCCATCACACTATCGAATTACTCTCTAACCACAAAGACAGAAGATGACAAGGCTACTGTCAGTGCTCTATGAAACATTTGTTTGAACTTGGTTGCACTCCCAAGTGAAGCCCTTTACACGTTTCAAGCAGGTGTGATTATAGAACTTAGGGCCCAAGACCAGGGCATGCTGAGTGTGATTAGAGAGAAGAAGGTGAACAATGCACATATTTTCGTAGAGAAGGCTTCAGTGATCAACACCTAGAAAAGGATTCAAGAGAAGAATGAGCATACCGCGATAGTGGTCACTGAAGTGTGCAAAACCATTCTGGAGTTGCACATCCCAAAGAGGTGCCTGTGGAAGCCAAGATTTAGAAGTTTGATGTAGGTGTTCACGATGCCATGAATGATTTGGCGAAGGTTTAGTTTGATATCAACCTTAATATTACATAGATTTAGTTGAAGGCTCAGCCTTCGACTCCATGAGAGGTCAAAGAACAATGCGTAGTAATTGTGAAGGATGCAGTTGCTGGAGTGGATAGTGCAGTGACAGATTTCATTATGATCTTTGAGCAGTCCTTGGAGGTACTTACCAGTCTGTAGGAGGATTCTAACCTAAAAAGGTTAAATACTAAGGCGAGGGAATTACAACAACTGTACAATGAAGTAAGAGGGACAGCGTGCACCATCTTCATCACGCAGAGATTGGAAAAACTACATGGAGCAAAGGAACTAAAAGAACAAGACGAAGCAGTGTAGTACAAAATGGCAGTACCCAAAGCTAGATTGGGGCCTTGGCTGGATGAGGCCTATGTGCTCACCACCACCATTGAAGGAAAGTTGGCCAACCTTCAAAAAGTACAGTAGAAGATTGTTAGGTCCCTATACTACTAGCGTAACCACTTATTTCTATTAGTACAACGCCCTTACTATATTTTTGTGCCCATGTAGTCCCCATATTGTTATTATTGTGCCCCATAGAAGCCCACTATTGTTATTGTTGTGCCCTTACATTATTATTGTTATGTCAGCTCTGATTATATTATGACCCCTTAGACTCCTATATAGAGAAAGGAGGTCTTGTCATTTGTACCATTTAAGAATTGTTCATTTGCGTCATGTAAAGGAGGTTGCCCCCCGAAGAGGCTAGTTTCTAAGGCATTGATCTATCTTTTCCATCTTTTTGTGAGTTGGTTTCATAACATTTGGTATCAGAGCTTTGGATTCTAGGCTTTCACTGCTCCAAATAGGTCATCATGGCATTTTCACTATAACTTGTTCTCTACGAATTTTCAAAAGAAAAAACAAAAACTCATTTGAGAATACATCGGTCTGAACCATGGGTCTGAATTTCAGATCTTGTATCGCTATATGTTTGGAGATATCATCTAAGGAAGTTAGGGTTGCCAAAAGATCTAGAATTTCATCTCAAATAGGTCATCTTCAAATTTGCACTATAATTTTTATTCTATGAAGGTTCAAACTCTGAAATTAAAACTCATTTGAGCCGAAAGCTTGGTGAAGCTCGAGTCTGAATTTTAGATCTTGTCTCACTATATTTTCGGAGATATAATCTAAGGATGTTAGGGTTTTTGTAGACTCCCCAATTACCTTGGGAAAATCATCATAAATTTGTCTTTGAGCATCCGATTGAAATTTTGTAAGAAGTTGTAGAAAGAGGATGGAATTTATTTTTTTTCTGTATTGATTTCAGGTCCTAAGGTGGAAACAATGTCATGTGGCGCTTTGTACAAGTTCGATATACTGAACTAGTCAATAATCAAGTCATCGTGGGAGATTTGACCTAACTCTTCCTTGCAAAATCCACTCTTGATCAGACTTGCGTTGTTAGAAAGAGGACTCAGATAGCTACGGTAGGACACAATTTTAGAACTTGGAGATCTAAAATTACATATTTACAATCATTTCAAGATCGAGCTGCTAAAATTAAGAGAAGGCGATATGAGGAAGTTTGATGGCAAGGATCCAATAAATTGGATACTACAGATGGCGCAATATTTTGATCTACATGAGGTGCAATTGTTACAAAAGGCATGTATTGCATCTTGATATTTAGAACTGGATCAAATTTTATGGTATAAAGGGATATTTTCTCGTAAACCACTTGTTACATGGTCAAATTTCACAGAGGAAATGATAGCACATTATAAGGATACAAAGAGAAACACCGTCTTTAGCCAATTGATCAATCTCAAACAAAAGGGTTCAATGGAAGAGCAAATTAAGGACTTTTAAAAGTTGAATTTAAGGGAAATGATATTCCAAAGAAACAAAGGGTTGATTTCTTCATAGGGACGTTAAAGGATAACATTCAACATGAGGTTCGTCTTTGGGAACCTAATTCATTGTAGAATGCATTCAAGTTGGCAAGAAAAATTGAAAGCAAAATTATGGAAACAAGGAATCCCACCACTCACACCTATAAATATGGAGGTGTATTTTCTCCTAGCATTCTAGAACCTACAGGGTTTACACCACAACAATTGGAAGAAAAAAGAGAAAAAGGGCTTTTTTACATTTGTGATAGCAAATACACTAAAGATCATAAGTGTGTTGAGAAGAAATTATTCTACATAGATTGTGAAGAGGAGGAAGAAAAGGATCAATAAACATCAAAATAAGAGGATATACACTAGGAACCAACCCCAAAGAAATAAGAAATGAATACCACCATATCTTGTAAAGAATTGGCAAGAATTACCAGTCCTCAAACTCTAAAGATAGAAGGACATAACAAGAAGAAAAAGGTTCAAGAAGTGAAAGATCACATCAACAAAGAAGAAATGAATCTAACAATATCTTGTAATGCATTGGCCAGAATTACCACTCCTCAAACTATCAAGATAGAAGGATATATCAAGAAGAGAAAGGTAATAGTGTTGATTGATTCAGGTAGTACCCCTAATTTTCTTCATTGTAAGATAGCCAAGGAATTGAATTTCTTCCTATATCCAGAACCAGAGTGTTAAGTGATGGTTGCAAGTGGAGGAACCATAAATTAATCTGGAAAGTGCCATAATATCAAGCTATCCATGGGAGAATATGTATTGAATAGCCAAAATCTTTCCATTCCAATGGGTGGTGTTGATGTTGTACTAGGAGTCGAATCGCTACAATCCTTGGGTACAATAGCTCTTAATTTTCAAGAACCTTTCATGAAATTTTCTTCAAAAGGAAAGGAATTTGAACTAAGGGGTATCACAGGGAAACCAGGAAAGATAATCATCTCTAACAGAATTACAAAGATTCTAAAGAAAGAAAATTGAGGTGTAATTGCACAATTATGTTCACTAGAGGTTCCCATATCAAAATCATATACTTCTCTAGATCTCCAAATAGTCTTAGACAATAATTCTAGAGTATTTGAGACTCTGAAAGGCCTCCCACCTATTCCTGATCATGATCATTTTATTCATTTGATTTCAGGAAGTGTTCCTCCAAACATCAGGCCTTACAGATATCCATACACCCAAAAGAGTGAAATTGAACATATGGTTGCAAAAATGCTAGAGCCTGGCATAATTCAACCTGGCCAAAGTTCCTTTTCTGCTCCAGCATTATTGATCCACAAGAAGGATGGGTTATGGCACATGTGTTTGGATTATAAAGAGCTCAAAAAACTCACTAATAAAGATAAATTCCCATTCCTATCATTGATTAATTATTGGATGAATTGCATGGATTAATTTACTTCACGAATTTGGATCTTCATTTAGGATATCATCTGTTAGTGCCTTGATCTACCTCAGGGTGAAGGAAGGCAGGTCTAGGGTAACATCAAACCATGCTTAACCTGGTAGCTAGCCCTACCAGGTCGAGAGAGGGCTCTATCCTTGTCAATATCAATTAGAATATTCGCAACTAGGACTTCAGATGACTGAAATGAATGTTGATTTTAGGCTAGGTATAGTAGATTAGGGTTTTTGGTTTGATTTTAGGTTTTTATTACTTGATCAATTGCAGAAGGTAGATTGGGTCTAGGAAATCAACTCAGGGATACATTCATGTTCTGTGGGGTGATGTAGACAAGTGTTTATGTACTTAGCAATGGATTGAGATGGTATTTTAGACAACTGAGGAGTTGAGGAGGGCATAACTAAACTATGAATCCTCTTCAAACACTTGAAAACATTGAAAGTAAAAGAAATCCCAAGACAAAGCACTGTAACTTAGTGTATTTTGTCTATTCACCTTGATTCATTTAGTTTTAGAAGAGAAAGATGGATTTGGATACATATAAAACATACGAAAAACTTATTACAAAGAAGAAACAATACATAAACTCACTATCATAAGAATCCCACAAAAATAGCTATGAAACCTGGTTTTATTCCTTGCCAAACTGTTGATACAAATGTTCAGTGAGTGCCACAACTTCTACCAAAGTACAACCTTTACAAGTGAATCAAAAAGTACATGATATAGGCAAGGAAATTGCTCAAGCTAGCTATCGGGGTTGAATCCATGAGAAAAGAGGTTGTTTCAACCATATCTAAACTAAGAGCAGGAATATAGGCAGTGGAACAAATTGCCTCTAAAACTAAGGAAACCAATCAATTCAGCTCAAAACCACCTTTGACTTGATGTATCTAGCCTATCAAATGTTTTACATCCATAATTACATCAAGTTACATCATTTACCATGCTAATTTCACCAAGAGGGTAAGAAAAAGTCAACCGTAGAGAAAACTAGGCAAAATTTGGATTTTTGAATAAAATTGGCAAAATTCATCCTATCCACAACACCACTGATTCTATGTGCATCACTTTTTCTAGGCCAATTTTGGAAGGATTCCTGGAGTCAAAATCAGGTGCAGGATAGCTCATTGAAAAGCTTGATGAGTCTACTTTTTGGAACAACTTGAATTTATGAATTTGGAGTCAATTTTCCCCTCTAAAAATTGATTCTCCCAAGACTACTTCCTGTGTGGTAAAAAAGTGGTAGAGTGGGCACTTTTTGGGTGTTTTTTTCCCTTTTGGAGACCCGGAGCTTGTCCAAATTTCTCAGCCATTTCTGAGCTTCCATATTTTTCCATGTTGATTTCAGAAATATATACTTTTTGCAAGAAATTTTCCCCAATAAAAACGCAGCGGAGGTGTAATTTTACATTGGCAGAAGCTCACAGGTGCGCAACACCAATCCAATGCGTAGCACCAGCTGACAGGTGCACAACTCCCTCTTGCAGACCACTTTTGGAGGCCTTGCTGGTGTCCAAATTGGTTGTGTGATAGCTCGTTGGAAAGAAATTTGTGTCTGTCTATCATTTTACTCATCAAACAAGTCATTTGGCCAACCAAGCTAGGAAAAATGTTGATTTTCCCAAGATCACTCCAGATGTGCATTAACTCTCCTGAGGCAATTGTATTTTTGACATTTCTCTAAAACTATGACACCTGTGTAAAAAGTGAAGGCGGTTGTTCTTTCTTGGCCAATTATGGAAAAATACCTCTCTCACTTTTTCCAAATTCATTTTTTCTTGCTCAGAAACATCATTTGAGTAAAACATATCCCGATGTGTGGAATAGGGGAATTGTTGAAATGAAGTGCAATGAAGGGGATAAGGGGCTTCTAAATTCTTGAGAAAATTTTGAAAAGTAGGGAGGGATGTTAGGAAGTAAGGGAAAGTTGAATTTCAAATATTGAAAGAGGGGAAGAGGTCCAAAAGGGCAAAACACAGGCCTAGCCTGGAAAATTGTCAAATTGTAGCAAGAAGCTAGTGTTTGTGGGAAAATGATGAATTTGAATGATATCAGTGATGGGAAGTACTTAAGAAGGTACATTAAGGATAGGAGAAGGTATATGAACATCAAGATACACGTTTTTTTGATGATTTGACCATCCAAGAGAAATTACCTTCAAAACCCTAGGAGAGGGAAATGAACCTTACCTAGGCACAACTGAAGCACGAACAAGGTGTAAAATGAGCCGTTGGAACCTAAAATGATGATGACAACTCTCTGAATTATGGTACACTCAACTAAATGGTAACATGGACCGACACTTGGAAAGCTTTGGAAGGAATGAAAAGAAACCCTAGACCTAATACCTAGTGACCAAATCTTACTTGAAGACTCACTGAAATGACAAAATTTCACTTTGGCACCCTAAGACCACTTTGTAAGAGCATGTTTGATCACTGGTGGAAGGCTTCAAAGACTGACATAAACATTGTCAAATAAGAATGAAGATTGAAGACATTCTGAAAACAACATTATTGAAGAAAGATGCATTTTCATGTACTCGAGAAGCAACGAAGGCCTTTGAACATATTAAAGAGGCAATGTGCCAAGTACCTATCTTAGCTATGCCAGACTTCACAAAAATATTTCTTGTGAAATATGATGCATCAGGAAATGGAATTGGTGATGTTTTAACACAAGAAGAAAGACCCATGACATTTGAACGTCGTCTAATCAAAGGAAAGTATTTACATAAAGCAATTTATGAGAAGGAAATGTTGGAAATACTACATGCACTTAAGAAATGGTGACCTTACATAATGAGAAGATCTCAATTAAAATAATATTGCCAGAACTTGATGAGGAAGGAAAAATCAAATTGTAACCTAGAGCAGTCACAGAAAGAAGAACCTAACAACTATGAAATCGATTGATTTTAGAGTATCTCATCAAGTGGAAGAACTTACCTACTGAAGATTCCACATGGCAGGATAGGAATTCTATACAAAATCATCTAGAAGTACTCAAGTGTTGAGGACAACACTTTCTAAAGGAGAGGGGCATGTTAGGTCCCTGTACTACTAGTGTAACCCCTTATTGTTATTAGTACAACCCTCTTATTGTATTGTTGTGCCCATGTAGTCCCCATATTGTTATTATTGTGCCCCATAGAAGCCCACTATTGTTATTGTTGTGCCCTTACATTATTATTGCTATGTCGTCTCTAATTATATTATGACCCCTTAGACTCCTATATATAAAATTCTTGTCATTTGTATCATCCAAGATTTGTTCATTTGTGTAATGTAAAGGAGGTTGCGCCCTCAAAGAGGCTGGTTTCCAAGGCATTGATCCATCTTTTCTATCTTTTTGTGAGCTAGTTTCATAACAAAGATCCAAGCGAATATCACAAGACTTGCGATGGAGGAGCTGGTGGAGCAGGTTAAGTAGGCAGTGACGCAGTGTACCACTGAAGTTGAGGTGGTGCATGTATAGCTTGGAGTGTTAGAAAATTATATATTATAGAGAAATGGAACACATAAAATATATTGCAGAAATACAAACATAGAAAATGTTAGACTCCGTCTTGCATGTCAGTGTGAGATTAATTCTTCTTCAAAACCCTATTTTGAAGAAGAAATCATTAAATATGTTTTTTAGAATATGTATCAAATTCTCCAGCTCTTCAAAAGGCAGCAACTTCTTTAGCTCCTATCTCTGCAAAAGGAAAAGCACCAAAGATTCCAATATGCAATTACAAGAAGGGAAGTCCTTAGACATTGAGATGGAAGGACCTGTCACAATACATAGAGCTTCCCCAGAAGCACTTGTAAAGTCCATAAAAATGAGGCAGAATTGGATGGGATGAGGCAAGCTCATTTGAGAGATGCTATAGCTCTTGCTGAATTTTGGTCATGGCTAGAAACAAAAGTTGTTCGAGATTCGGGCTAAGCAAGATGGTTTTATTGATACAAGCTTTGACACAATATATGGCTCAGGAGAAAATGGGGCGATTATTCACTATCAAACTCAACCAGATACCTGAAGCATTGTAGATGACAAGAAATCTCTTCTTGCTAGACAATGGTGGTCAATATGTCGATGGGACAACAGACATTACAAGGACTACACACTTTGGAGAGCCTACTTCACAACATAGGGAATGCTTCACTAGAGTGTTGCAGGCATGAATAAGGGCCATATAGCTCTTGACCAAGCACGATTTCCTGAAAAACCTCCTGGTTTCGTGCTCGATGTATTATCACACTCTTCACTTTGGAAAATAGGTCTGGATTACCATCATGGTACAGGCCATGGAATAGGAGCTGCACTGAATGTGCATGAAGGTCCTCAAAGTATCAGTTATCGGTATGAAAATATGACTGGTTTTCAAGGAGGCATGATTATGAGTAATGAGCCTGGATACTATGAAGATCGATCCTTTGGCATTCGTATTAAGAATCTGCTAGTTGCACGAGAAGTTGAGACTCCAAACCGATTTGGAGGCATCACATATCTTGGATTTGAAAAGCTTACATTTGTTCCTATCGAGAGTAAGCTAGATGATATGTCTTTGGTGTCAGCTACAGAAATCAAATGGTTAAAAAAATTATCATTCAGAAGTTTGGGAAAAGGTTTCATCGCTTGTCGGGGAGCACTTGAATTGGCTTGGCTTACTGTTTCTTGTGCACATGAAGGATACACAGGACCTCAGACACGGAAATTAAATCAGAGACAAAAAGATGTCTATGATAACACTGAAATAATTTCTCTTGTAAGTTCTTATGATCGTGTTCAAGTGTTAGAGGGCGAAAAAACTGTGTTTGCATACCCATGGCAGAGTTCCAGGGGTGCGCTATGCATTAGCTGCGGCGCGCTACACATCAGGCTGCCTTTCTCAGAACAAAATTGCAGGTGCGCTACGCACTAGGGGCGCGCTACGTGTTGGGAAAGGTGTGCTACGCGTTGGGTTTTTCGCCCAGTGACTTGCCAGCAAGCTCTCAAATTCTCTCTTAACTCAAGAAAAATACAAGCTACTTTAAAATATCATGGAGGTGCTTAGAGCAGCAATGAAGATGGGTATTGAAGCACAAAGAAGAGTGGTAGTGGCAACCACTGAAGGGAATCACAATTATGGACAATTGCTTGCTTCGGCTTGGAAACTTTCAAACACATTACTAGAAGACAATTTGCTTAAGTCTAGTGTTGACGGGTCTGTTGAAGGATGTTTCTTTTGTAATGGGTACTGAGGATTATCAAGGAATTTTGAAGGGCATTACAAAAATATGTTCTGCACGCTTTTGTCTCATTCCTTTTGTTCCAAAGCTTTCGATGGATTTTAGAGCATCTGAGGTGTTTCATTCAAGGGATGTCAAGCACGATTCTTCAGGCATTCTGTCTGAAGAAGTGATAAACCGACATTGATTGTGTACACAAGTGGTACGACAGGTAAACCAAAAGGTGTTGTGCACACACATCGTAGCATAGCTGCACAGGTCTAAATCTTAACGGAAGCATGGGAGTATACACCCGCTGATAGGTTTTTGCATTTCCTGCCATTACATCATGTGCATGACCTTTACAATGCCTTGCTTGCGCCTCTCTATGCTGGTGCAGTGGTGGATTTCATCCCGAAATTTAGTGTAAGAGAAGTATGGAAGAGATGGATTGGATCATATGATAGTGATGGAAGCAAGGTTGAATATGCAATAACTATTTTCACCGGGGTACCAACAATTTATGCGCGATTGCTTCAAGGTTATGAGTTGATGGGAACAGAATCTCAGAAGACTGCTACATCAGCTGCCCGTCAATTGCGTCTTATGATGTGTGGCTCATCAACACTTCTTTCTCCTGTCATGGAACAATGGGAAAAGATCACAGGGCACCGACTTCTTGAGCATTATGGCATGACTAAGTTTGCAATGGCACTTTCAAATCCTCTCCATGGTAATCAAACGGTGGTTACACAGGTAAATCTCTTCAAACTGAAAACACGTGGTGAGGTTCGTAAACTGTAGCTGCGATTGTTCAGGTGGAAACTTATTTAAAGGATCAATTTCATATTTAAACAAAGACTCCTGTCATATAAGAGAAACAGGAACCGATGATCTATTCTTTGACTGTAATTGCAAAGTGCCATTCAAAGGTTTGATTGCCTATTTTTGTCTTTAGTTATTCTATGCTCCAGGATTAGTTTTCATGGATCATTGAAGCTGGAATAATGGAAGGCTTTTCTATCTTTAGAGATTCTTTTCTATTTTTGTAGCTTCAGGTGAAACAACACCCCTGTTTTGGGGTCGATTTGTTTTTCCCCTAGCAGAGTTTATTTAATGTATTAAAAAAAATCATTTGTGGGGAGAGGAGAGAGTTCTAAGTGCTGGTGGAGGAGAGAGAACAGAGCTTCATTGTACAGATTTTGACAGAGATTTTAATTAAAAAATGCAGCTCTGACCCCTGAGATTCCTGTGGTATGAGATTTAACGTTTGTGTCCTCTTTTGTTTCATATGTAGCATGTTATGTGTTCATGTCTTTTCATGATCGTTTCCATTTGAACAAATGAAGTGTTAAGGTAGAATTCATAATTTATATGCTCTGCCTTTAAGTTTGTTCATATTTAATGTTTTCTTGTGTTTGACAAGGATTCATCTTCTATGCCCTTGTCAACTCCTCAACAGTCCAGCCATTCCATTTAATCTCAATTTGATGTAAAAATTTCTTGCCTACCTTGACTCAGGAGATAATCTGTGTTTTTGATTACATTTCTCTGTCCAAGCTATTTCTTTGCCCCATGCAGCCCAGAAAACCCCATCATTTATCAAAAACAACCCTTTCTATCAATTTACTAGCCTAAAATCAGTATTCCTTATCGGTCATCTCAGCCCCTTTGAAGACTTTTCTGCCGAGTTTGACCCGGAGAGAGCCATCTCCTGTCCTCATAGGGCTAGCTACGAGGCTGAGTGTGGTCTGATGTGGCCTTGAGTCTTGCCTTATTTCAGCCTAAGGCAGATTTGAGCACTAACAAAAAACACATAAAACACATAAAACAAGAGAGACAGAGATATACTTGGTTCACCCAATTCATGTTATGTCTGTGGAGAAACAACGAATCCTTCCTTTTATATTATCCAGCAAACTGAAGAGATACAACCTGCAAAAGATCCACTGTAACTCACTCTTTGCTCTCACACAATCTCCTCTCTCTTTCTCACTTAGAATACAAATCTACATAAATGCAATACAATTCCCTCATATATAGCGAGGGGTTGCCTTCTAAGGAAAAAAACCCTAAATTAAACATAATTTCTACCATCAGATGTCCGCCTAATGAACGGCTCATATTGACTATGAAATTACAACATTTTATAAGGCAACTTTACATCTATTTTTAGCTTCGGGGGTGCTTCCCCCAATCCCCCACCTGAAGGGGGGCTCCCAAAGGTCACATCCACCCCCCTCTAGACCCCCCCTACAACATAAATATTACGGGCGGCGTTGCCGCCACATTATGAGCCGAGGTCCAATGTGGTGATACCTCTGAATAGAGAAGATAATTAGGCTCCACACACAACAATCTACCACTTGGAGACGGATTATAGCAACTTCACTGCTGCTTCATTTGCTGGAAAATGACTCCATTTTGGACCTGGTTGTTTCTCATCTTCTTCATCATACTTGAAGACCAATTGAAACTCAAAAAAATCTCAATTTCTCCCTGGTTTCAACTTTTGTTAACATATCTGTAGGATTCAGGCTAATGTGTATATTTTCCAGCTTAAACTGTCCATCTTCCAATGCTGACCGTATGGAATGGTACTTGAGCTATATATGTTTTGTCTTGGAATGAAATGTAGAGTTCTTTGCAAGATGTATGATGCTTTGGGTATCACTGTATAACCTGCCCAACTCCTGCTTCTTACCCAATTCATCCAGAAACCTTTGTAACCAAATCATTTATTTACTAGCGTCTGTAGTAGCAACATACTCTGCTTCCGTTGTTGAGAGTGCAACAACACTTTGCAGTTTTGAAACCCAACTAACAATTGTTCCACCTACAGTAAACACATACCTTGTTGTGCTCCTCCTATTATCTCTATCACCAGTCGTGTCTGCATCAACATATCCCTGTAGAGAAATGTTTGAACCACCAAATAATAATGTTTGATTTGTGGTACCTCTCAAATACCTAAGAATCCACTTCACCACCAGCGAATGTTCTTTCCTTGGATTTTTCATGTACCTTCTTACAACTCCCACTACATGTGAAATATCTGGCCTTGTGCAGACCATTGCATACATTAAGCTTCCAACTATTGATGCATATGGAATTTTAGACATATTAGCCATTTCTTCCTGAGCCTTCGGACAGACCTCCTTAATTAGTTTGAAATCATTATCCAAAGGTATACTAATTGGTTTTTCATTCTGCATATTAAATCTTTTCAACACCTTTTCTATGTACTCACTCTGAGACTGTTAATTTTCGATTCTTCCTATCTCGAGTTATTCTCATACCAAGGATTTGTTTTGAAACACCCAAATCCTTCATTGAAAATGAGTTCGCCAATTCTGTTTTCAGCACATTTATTTCCTACATGTTAGAACCTGCAACAAGCATGTCATCTACATACAATAACAATATAATATAGTTGCCATCATTTTTATTTTTAAGATAAACACAATGATCAGAATGACATCTAGTATAACCTTGTTTAGACATAAACCTGTCAAATTTTAGATACCACTGCCTTGGAGCTTTTTCTAAGCCATAAAAGCTCTTATTCAATCTGCACACAAGTTTCTCCTTACCTTTTACCTCATATCATTGTGGTTGCTGCATATATATCTCTTCCTCCAAATCCCCATGGAGAAAGGGTGTCTTTACATCTAATTGTTCAAGATGTAAATCTTCACATGCTACTAGACTTAAAATAATTCTGATTGAAGTCATTCTAACAATAGGAGAAAATATCTCATCAAAGTCTACACCCTTTTTCTGTGCAAACCCCTTACCCAAAAGTCTAGCCTTATACGTTTTTCTACCTCTATCTTCTTCCTTCAACCTATCAACCCATTGATTCTACGATGTTGTTTTACCTACAGGCAACTTGACTAAGTCCCAAGTCTGGTTATGTGCTAAGGATTCCATCTCTTCTTTCATGACTTTCTCCCACTGCTTCCTGGTTTCTACTTGCACTACTTCTCCATAACATTCTAGTTCACCAGAATCAATTAACAATACATAATATAATGGAGGAGCGTATCGTTCAAGGGGTCTACATTTCTTGGTAGATCTTCTAACACCACTTTTATTATATAAACAGTAGTATCTAAAACATTTGCCCAAAATTGTCAAGGAAATCCTGCATGCAATCTCATTCACCTTGCATGCTCCATGATTGTCCCATTGATCCTTTCTGACACACCATTTTGTTGTGGTGTTCCTGGAACTGTCTTCTCTCTGCAAATTCCATTTTTTTAATAATACCTATCAAACTCTTTCTTGCAATATTCACCTCCATTTTCTGATCTGAGACACTTCAACCTTTTTCCTATCTCATTTTCAACCAAAGCTTTCCATTTCTTGAAAGTATCAAATACATCAAATTTATTTCGAATACAATAAATCTAGGTTTTTATGGTTGCATCATCAATAAAAGTAACATAATAGCTAGAGCCCCTGAGAGATGATACCTGAGTAGATCCCCATACATCTGTATGCACAAGCTCCAATTTTTCGCTCTTCTTTTTTTTCCCAACTTTGAGAAATATGACTCACAAAATTCCAAATCAAGATGCTTCAAACCTGGAAAAAAATTTCTTGAGTGAAGGATCTGCATTGCCTTCTCACTCATGTGTCCAAGCCTATGATGCCACAATGTTGTATCTTCTCATGTAGAGGTTAAAGCATTAACATAATTAAAAATTCCATTGCATAAATACAATTTACCAACCTTTTCTCCTTTTTCTATTACCAGGGCTCCTTCAGTGACCTTCCAGGTCTTATCTATGAAAGTAGTTACGCAACCTTCACCTCTCAACTGCGTTGCTAAAATAAAATTTTTATTCAGATCTGGAATATGCCTTACCTCCTTAAATAGCCATTGATTTCCATTTTGTTGTTTTATCAAAGATGTACCCATTCCAATGATTTTACAGGGTTTATCATCACACAGTCAAACTTGTCCAAAATCTGCTTGAACATAATCATGAAAATGTCTCCTATGAGGTGTGGCATGGAACGAGGCCCCTAAATCTACCACCTAGGCATCAATAATATTTTCTAATGAAATAATCAAAGCAACTTGCAACACAACACCTGTTACATTTGCTTCATGATTATTTTCTTGATGCGTGTCTCCTTCTTTTCACTTTCGAGACTTGTAGTCTTTCTTTAGGTGTCCTTTCTTCTTACATTTCTAGCACACTATTCCCGACCTAGACTTGGATCTACCTTTTCTTGACTTACTGTGATATCCAGGGCTTTTTCCTCTTTCCAATTTTTCTTCCCCTACTCTCTCTAGTGAAAGCATTACCTGATGTCTCACCAAATCCTTTTTGTTGCATTTCCTCACTAAGGATTGCACTGACAACATCATCAAAATTTAAAGTAATAGATCCAGAGATAGAGTTACTAATGGCCATAAATAAACCATTCCAACTTTTTGGCAATGAGCACAGAAATAACAGAGCTCTAACTTCATCATCAAAAGTTACCCCTACTAAACTTAACTAACTAGTATCTGCGTTACATTCATTTAAATGATCAACAATAGATCCAAGTTCTTACATATTCATATTAAATAAACACTTCATAAGAAATACCTTATTTGAGGGTGAGGGTTTTTCATATAGTTTGGCCAATGTCGAAATTAAACCCTCTATTGTCGTTTTCTTTGAAATATTAAAGGATATCGATGCCACTAGGCATATATTTAATGTTCCAAGTGCCTTTCTATCAAAAATATCCCATTCTCTATCTTTCAAACTCGTCAGCTTCATTTCCCTTTCGCTTAATGGTTGGTATAGATCTCTCTGGTACAAATAATATTCCATCTACATATTCCACAGCTGGTAGTTTTCACCGTTAAAGTTTTGGACCCTAAGCCTACCATCTTCTGCCATTGCTACCACTCGAACTAGGAACCCTTTTCTCTTGCGAGTTTATCAACCAAATAGACCTTCGGCTTTCATACAAGTTGTTATAAAATTATATATTACAGAGTGACAGAACACATAAAATATATTGTAGAAATACAAACACAAGAAACACATAAAATAAGACAGACACAAATATACATGGTTCACGCAATTTGGGCTAGGTCCATGGAGAAACAGTCAGTCCTTCTTTTTATACTATCTAGCAAATTGAAGAGATACAACCTACAGTAGATCTAATGTAATTCTCTCTTCACTCTCACAAAATCTCCTCTTTCTTTCTCACTTAGAATATAGATCTACCTAGACGCAATACAATTCCCTCATATATAGCGAGGGGTTTCCTTCTAGGACAAACAACCCTAAATTAAACATAACTTCTACCATTATATCTCCGCCTAATTAACAACTCAGATTGACTACGAAATTTACAACATTTTATAAGGAAATTTTACATCTAAGATTAGCTTCGGGGGTGCTGCCACCAATACCCCACTAGGGGGGGCTCCAAAAGGTCGCATCTATCCCCCTTGGACCCCTCGTGCAGGGTAAATATTACAGGTTGTGTTGCCGCGATATTATGAACTGGGGTCCAATGCGGTGATACCTCTGAATAAAGAAGATAATCAGGCTCCACACCAAATAGGGAGGTCTTTGTGATAATATATCTAATCCAAGAGAGTGACTCGGGGGTGGGTCACCATATTTGTGTTGGGGACCTATTGGGACAGGGTTCCCTAGGGTCACTTTTGGGGTTAAAAGCCCAAGTTTTGGGGCAGAAAGCCCAAGTTTTGTAAAAATTGTGTAAATTCTCCACATTTTGTGGTTGCAGAGAGTGAGGATGTAAAGTGTCATAAAGGGTTTTTGCCATTTGTTTATGTAATTCATGTTGGCTTTAGGATATCTACTGATGGTCTACAGACCATGGGATTATATAAAAAGGGGAGTCTTAGAAGAGTCTAAGATAGTTTAGTTCAAATTAGAATTGATGTTGATGTAAGGGTCAGTAAGAGCTAAGAGTGAAGAGTCTTAGCATAGGAAAGAGGCTCTACAGTTGTGTGCACAGAGGCCTAGGGTAGAAGCCTACATTTGAGTGCGTGGACCCTTGCAACTATGTGCGCAAGATAGTCAGAGTCTGTAAGGAAGATCTGAAGCATTATTAAAGAGGATTATTCTGGAATTATATGTGTTGATCTATTTTCTTTTGTTATGAATGCATGTAATTATTTTATGAAGAATATTGGGTTTATTATTTAATGCTATATTGATGTGCAAACCTATATGTTTTACTTTGTTATATGAACACAAGTAATAATACTTGTTTACACAAAGAATATATCAATGCATGCAGAAGTTATCAGAAACTTAAGCCGATTGGGGTAAATACAAAGGTAAGAGCATTTAGAGAAGTGCGTAAGTAGATAAATCACATGTTTAGGGTCCGCGAATGATGATCACAGACCTTTGCGAAGGTCTAGAAGCCAGGTAAGATAAGCATATTGATAAGCCCTAAAAGGCTTATCAATCCACGTGAAGGAATGTTTAGGGTATAAAATGACATTGCTACCATCTTTGGGTGCAGAAACTCGGTTCCTGCATCCACCCATATTTCTTTGGGTGAGACTTCAGTCTGCAATCCATGGATTGATGCCGAAAGGGCCAGTAGTGTAGGATTTTCTTGGTTAATTAACGCTAAACCTGCATTAGGGCCCACTAAGCCAACAAAGGCTAAAGAAAAATAATATAATTGGAAGATGTTATAATTGTGGAATACGTGGGCATATAACAAAAATTTTCAATAATGAAAAGATAAAACTCTCTCATCAAAACGAACAACCAAAGGAGAAGCAATGTCAAGAATGCATGTGAAGAAGATCTTGATGTGTCAAGTATAATAGTCCATTCTATGGTTATTATTTTTCATGCAATGATTTTGGCCATACGAATATTCATTTTAGGGCATATCCAAGGAAATAAAATCAGATCAACGGAAGATATCAAGTTATTCCTCAGTTTCTTGGTCAGATAATATGTTTTGTTTGGAACATTATTGGCCATAAGGCCAAGGATTGCAAGCTTCCCTTGTGTTACATGATATCCAATCATAAAGAGAAGAATGTGCCAGGTCAATCACACAAGAAGAAGAAGGATCAAAAGGTAAAAGTTTGGAGGAGAAAAGAGCACGAGGGAAGTCCCATAAAAAATTAAGGCCTACATGGTATTAGGGGGTGCATATGGTTGCATTATGAGTTGCATGTAGATTCTTGGACGTGAAACCATATCAGAAAGTGTGAATTAAGACAAATAAGAATTTTTAGAGATGCATGTGTTCAGGGGGAGTTCAAGAGGTTTGAAGTGCATTTTCATTTTTCATCTATTTCTATTACAAGTTTGATTTTAGTTGGATCATCCATGTACATTTGTTACTAATGATTTTTGGAGCAGCTACATGTTGAGGTGTTTACGATGTTCTTGGAGGTATGTCAGCCACATGTTTTCTTTATGTGGATTGTCAAGATGTGATGGAGGATCAAAAGTTTAGGTGGAGCATTATTTCTTCCTAATAGAGTTGCATATAGTTGGAATTTTCTTCCTATATAGGAGCATGCAATGCATATTATTGGCATTAATTTGAGTTAGTTTTTATGTTGCTTTAGTTGAGAAGAATTGATATGTTGGCATATAATCACTTATATTTTCTATTTCTGCATGTATCATGTTGTTCCTCATGTCTTTTTGGGTGCATGAGACATGTGGAGGATGATTGATGTTGCTCATAATATTTTGATGTATGCTAATGGATGAGATATTGTGTATTTATGGAGAGGGTGAAGTTATGTGCTACTCATGGTACTTTATTACTGGATGTTACATTTCTTCTATTGATGTATATTGATGTTTTATTTCTCACTAATTTTCTCATTGTGCCTTATTGATGATATGTTGTCCATTTATGTTGAGGAGATGATGATTTTGTGTTTTTGATGGCGCTACATTTCCAAATCTTATGCTATTGTTGATGTTGCCAAGTATTTGTTGGATATATGATTTCGTAGCCACAGATTGGTAATATAGGAGAGATTATCTATATTGGTTAATATGATCCTAATGTTGTTGTTGTTGCTTCCTGGTGATATATTGCTTGTGGTTTGAATTGATGATATATTATGTTGTTGGTTGATGAGCCTCATGACGGTGAGGATATGTATTTGTTAATTCTCTAAGACATATAATTATCATTTGATTTTGTTTTTAATGCCTATGAGGAGCATGGTGGTGGTTTCTAGTGGTTATCATATTTTGTTGTAGGGCCTTCATTATTGAGATGGTGATGGTCAGGGTGTTGAGTGGCCATGCACTAGCACATGATATTTCTAGTTCTTCTATTGTTGTTGTTACACATTAAGAGAGTATTTCATTGCTCATGGAGAGACCCATGGTGTCTATTATGTGTTGTCATTAGCTATGTATGCGTCAATGGAAGTCCAAGTCATGTATTATTTTGTATATCTTTGATGTATCCCCACTACAATGGGTGAATGATGAAAAATTGGTTCCATAGAATTTTTGGTTGATAATACATGTAGAGGAGTCATTTGTTAATTATATGTACTTTTTATAGCCTTGTACTTGCCCCATGAAGAATTATATGTATTGTAATTCATTGCATATCTTATCCAAAGTCAGTTGGAGTCATGGCTCATGGGGAGTAATTTCTTTCACTTGGAAGGGAGGTTTATTGTAGCAAGCAGGCGTGTCAATACAATAGAAGAAAGTGTATGTGATTATAGCTCCATTACATCTTTAGGGGGAGCATGTTCAATTTTAGAGATTACATGGAATTGGCTAGAGGGTTTGGCAGCAGAGTTTCTTGTTTCACATGCTTATCTTGTAGGAGATTATTCTTTTGGTTTTATCTATATGGTGTTGGCTACAAAAGGGGAAGTACTTCCTTCATCTGGAACATTATTAGAATTGTCTTCAGTGTTGGTAAGGCCCTTTTCCATTGATGTCAAAGGGGGAGAGAATTTGGATGGATAGAGATCAATTTCAAAGTTGCAGCTTTAGTGTTGGACAATGTATGGAGATTAGCCTCATATGTTGGAGATTATTGAGGTTGATATAAATGCCAAATGTGGAGCTTTTTAGAATTGTAGTGTTGGCATTGATGTCAACAAGTCCATGGTGTTTCTTTTCTTATGCTTATGTTAATACGATGATGATGATGTGTGTTGAGTGTTTGGATGTTGCAACGTTTGGCTTGATGGTCTTGTTGGTTGGTATTGATGTCTACATACTTATGACATGACTAGTAAAGGAGATTTGGAGGTTGAGTAGAGATGGATTCAGGACATGTTTTGTTGGTTAAATTTATTGGTGTTGCAGGTGGTTGGATTGTTGATATAGGTGTTGCATATGCTTCTACATGTGTTGGAAGCATTGGAGATGTTGCTACATGAGTTGGAGGTGCCTATATCGGCGTTAGCGGTAGTTGTATGATTGGAGGAAGTTGGATGACTTGATGCTACTATTGCACATGTTGGATATGTTACTACAGGTACTAGAGATGTTTCTACACGTGTTGGAGATGTTGGACAAGCTATGGAAGAGTTAAGCTACTAGATGGAAGTCACTTGATGTATGTCATGTAGTTATGAGTATGATATCATATTTCGAGCTTTTTGCATGTTTTCATGGTGTCAAAGTGTGTGTGGAGGTGTGTCATGATGTCCCTAGTTTACTCCAGGATATCAACTCTAAGTGGCAGCTTAAACAGATATAAAACTTGAGTTTTGAGGGATATACGTAGGTTTCCTCCATAAGAGTCATGTACACATCCTGGAATTATTTTTCTCTGCATTCCTCACATATCTCATCTTTATTTATGGTTTTTTTTGGCTTGTTTTTCTCAACATTCCTCGCATATCACATCTTTATTTATAGTTTTTCTAGCTTGTCTTCTTCAAAAAATTCCATGTAAAGGTTAGAGAATGTTAGGAAGCTTCTAGAAAGTGATTAACATTGAAAACATCTTTTATGACGTGGAGTGAGTTGGTTAATCAAGTATATGATATGAATCCAAATCAAATCAAGAATATGAACAAAGTTTGAGGAGCTCAGTAGTTCTTGGTAATTATTGAGTTGAGCACCTCAATCCATCTATGTATTGGAGGAAGCTCAATGATAGTATGGTAGATTCTCTTGATGGGTTGAGTGAGCGAGAGATTGGAGTATTATGTGCAAGTGTTGTGAGGGTTGTGTGATTTAGATTTTCTGAAGCATTTTGGAGGTGTTAGAGAATTTAGTTGAAGCATGTTTCAACCAACATTTTGAGTAGAGAATGTGTAGATGAAGTAGAGATTGATTATATACATTTTTGGTGTTTTCTATAAACTTGTTTACTCACTAGCTTGTTGGTTGTGTGCAACACCTATTTGTGAGCATATTTGTTATTGGAAAGGGATTTTTTTAACCATTCTACATATTATCTTATGCAGCGTTGATCAGATTGTGATGTAGATTTGGTTTTTTAATGTTTTCTTCAATGATACGTTGATGTAGTTATCTTGTTGAGTAGTTCTCAGTTCTAGTCTGAAAAGGTATGAAACATGAACCACATAGAGGAGAGGAGTTGGAGGACTCCAGTAGAATCAATATAGGTAAGAAATTTTCTCAATTTAATGGTGGTTGGATAGCTTGGAAGAAACTGGGTGAGGTTCATTGGTTGTGGTGGCTTCCATCAAATAGGAGTATGTAGAGTTAATTGTTAGTTTAAGAGTATCTGGCAGAGGATCATTTATCGTGGTTTCCTTCAGTGGATGGTAGTCCATAGATCCGCATGTGAAAGAGTCTCCATTTGATAGTAGCTAGCTAAATATCTATGTAAATAACGTGATTGACATAAAAGAATATTTGAGCAATGCAACAACAACAGGTGATTTTTTTCCATCGACAAGGTTTTCCACCATAAATATTTAATTCCATTGTGTTGATTGATTTCATGGTTTCATGTTTATATTAGATTCTCTAATCTATGATTGTGTATTTTAGTTTATGCATGATTAAAGAATAACCATATGCAGAAAATTTATAAGTAGCTTCACTACCGATTCACCCCCCCTCTCAGTAACAATCTAGTTTGCAACACTCCCATCAGTTATTTTCTCTTAACTTTGAGATATTCTGGGAGCAGCTATTATCTACAAATTTAATACAAGGGTCCCTATCTAACTATCGGGTGCAGGTCTTGTCTCCTGTGGTTGGGTGCGAGACTTATCTCCCAAGAATTCGAATCTTTATTTTATATTAAATACTCAGTGGATATCCCAACAAGATCCATTAGGCACATTGGTTAGCATAGTTATAACAAAGTCTTGATTGTGGGAGAGGTCTTGGGGTTAAATATTCGAACCTACCTTTTTTTAGTGTGGAGTTAACCAAGGAAAGTTTTAAGGGCTAATATTTGTAGGTGGGATAATTTTCCATGTTTTTTCAAAAAAATAGATTCGCGAATTTCCATTTTTTCGAAAACCGATTCACCCAAATTTTATAATATAAAAATATTTTACCTTAAAAATCATCAAAATCGTATAGAAAATATATAAAATCATTAGAAATTTTAATATTTTCACAAAAAATATTCCAAGCATCTTTCAATTTGCATATTAGGGACTAGTAATATTTGCGAAGGTTTCTAAACTTTCAAATGAATTTCTATCCATAAAATTTTCCCCAGAGTTAACAAATGGCATCATTGATCATCCCATCTAATGGAACCTCTATATATTTAGACATTATATAACTAAATAGGGTTGTGGCATGGTGCCACTGGGTTGGGAAACATGGCTGGCCCATACTCTGGCCAGTTGGGTGCTACCATGTGGTGGCCCTAAATTGGACCACATAACTGTAAAATTTCTCTATGAATGATACCACGTCAGTATTGATAATGACAACATGATGGCACATGGGGTGTATGGGGTGCAAGGTATCACCTCTTGGAAGGTGCAACATGGAATTTTATGTTGGTGCCACGTCATCTTGTTCTCCACATCACCTTGTTGGTACTGCCACATTTCACATCCAGATGATGCAACATCATGCCATGTGTTATGCTTATATTTTCCGATGTCACTTTGTCTATACTACCACGTGTTGCATCCAAGTGTTATCGTGTGTCCTAGCAAGTTCAACTTTTCAATATTAGTCCTCAAATAACCATAACTTATTCATACAAGCTCTATTCAATGTGATTCAAGTTGTGCTATAATTTCCTTCTCAAGCCCTCCAATATGGAACTATTGCCGTCAAATTTTGAGCACTCTAATTTTTTAGCTTTCTTGGAGCCTCCTAGAACATCGCCACAACCAAAATTAATTTTGGACCCAAAAATTTTACATACCAACATCAGACATGTTTTATCTAATTTACAACATAACCCATATCATTTTCTACTCAACAAAATTCCTAAATATTACTAATTTCCATACTTAAGTGATGTTATACAATTAATCACTTTTACAAACAAAAAATCCCATCTATGGGTACTTAAAAAACAACATGTGATTTACAATGGTGGCCACACTCAACTACTTACAAAGGCTACCCATCTCTTACCCATCCAATTTATTAGTGTTTCTTTCCATAGTTGTCTTTCTTCTTGAGTGGCTTCATTTAGGGTTACAATGTACTCTACTTTATCATATGTTGGTTCCTTCACAAGGGTTTCTTTCTTCACAGGTTTATCATAAACTTCTCATTCTTTTATGGACATAGTTCTGGATGTAGCTTCCAACATGTAGCTCTCTAGTTCCCACTCTTGTTGCAATAGGTGCATTGGTTTTTCAACATCCAAACTTTCCTTCTCTTCTCTTTCTTGTGATGTGGAGAGGAGTATTTATGTCATGCCTCATTCTTATTCATCATAAATTTACTATGCAAAGCATTCTTTCCCAACAATTAGTAGCAACATGGCTATTCAAACCATAAATTGTACATGGTTTTTTGTGCCATAAATTTTTCTTTACAATTCTAATTTTCTTATAGTCAAAAGCAATGCTGGAATGTTTATAGATTGAATGGTTGTATTTGCTATAGATATCATGTGGAGAACTTGAATTAGCTCATCCTCTGAAATGCTCACCTACATTTTGAAATTACTTGCAATCATGATCAATGGAATGATGCAATGTCCACTCAATATGCACTAGTTTAGATTCATTACTTGAAGACTCTTTTAATTTCATGGCTTTGGAACTTCCTTCATCGATAGTCTTGGAGAATGCTCCATTTTCTTCTCTTCCATAGACCAGTCTTACATATCGACGTAATTTTACCACTAAGATGAGATTCATAATTCCTTACCTATTAACTCCAATATGTTTTCCTTCATATCCCGTTTTCTTCATTAGCTTCAAGATAATGTTTGTAGTGTGATTTTCAAAAGCACCAAAATCATCATCATAATGGGAACAACATGAAATTGAAGAATTAAAAATAATTATCACCTCAGTTGCTCATTTTGAATGAGGAGAGGATGGCTTTGCTAAGCCTTCATTACACTAGAATTTTACCAAGTACACTTTTATGGGTTGTAACTGAAGTTGCAATCTCTGCTTCTCCTCTTCTGCTTCTTGTAGCAATATTTTCAACACAAAATTTTATTCTTGAATGCTCGGGTTTATTTCCTCAAGTTATTTGAGCCATTCATTTTAATGTTTTTCCCATCTATAATTTAACACTTGTAATCCATGTTAGATGTTGTACCATAACAGTTGTGATCTTCATATCATCACTTGAATCAGAACTCATCTTTTTCACTATAGAAACAATTTTCTACTTCCCTTTGCCAACATATTCTTATGCTTTAACATGGGATGTAGTTTCCACCAATTCTCCTCATTATGCCCATCTTTCTTACAATGAGTGCAGGAGTGATTTATTTCCTTTTTATTTGTTGTCATTGTCTCCTTTGTGTGATCATTTCATTCCTTATTATTTGTTGTCATTGTCTCCTTTGTGTGATCATTTCATTCCTTATTATTTGTTGTCATTGTCTTATTTGTGTGATCATCTTATATAACATTTCACTTGTAAAGAACCAACATATTTAATCAAAGTTTTTGATAAGTCAAAAGAAATAATGAAATGTTAATGCCTGCCTCATAAACTCTTTTGTGAAACTTTGAAAACTATGAAATTTTCCCTGTCTTAAAATTTTCCACTCCATCATGAATTTTTTATTGTAATATAACGCATAAAATTACTTTATTAATGTGGATGCAAATTCAGACAATGAAATCAGGAGTTTACCATTATGTTTTCTACCTTTCTAAAGTTTTCTCCCCGCCATAAAAGGGTTGTGCCTTCCATTTGAATAGAGGCTTACCAAATATGCACCCACTCCTCTTTGATCTATTGTATATAACAATAAACTTCAATATGTTTAATACAATTGTTCAACTTATCCACATTAGCTTCTTCTTTAAACATGGGAAAATCAATTTATACATCATATTTTGACAATATATTTTTAAAAGAATATTTCTTATGTCTATTTGAATAATGAGAATGAGATGAAGAAGAAGAGTTTGAAATTGAAGGTTTAGATGGGTTTTAAGGATGGTCTTCTCCATTTCCCTGATTCACTGAACCATTATCCTTTGCCTTAACTCCCTTCTTCTTTTCTTTCTTCACATCTCTCTCTTCATAATCTACTAACATTTTTTCTACCATATCTAAAATTTGGTAGAAATATTTGTGGAGAGACTTCTAATTATCTGTACGAATGTTGTCATTCTACATTTTCTTTATTTAAGTTACACGTCCAAGCTCAAGGTTGAAAGTCTTAAGTCTTCCTTCACGCTCTTTTAGCTTGGACGTGGTAAGCATCCACACTCAAAATTCACATTAAAGAATACATCTTTCATACCAACATGATCCAGGATATTTTATTTGATGACCTTAAATGAATTGCATAAAGACCATAGAATAACCATATGTGCAACATACATGGAGAATCAAACAAATGGAAACATGACAACATGGGAAATTGTACTAGAACTTGATCATAGAGTTCACTTAGTGTGGGTTATATCTTTGGGCTTCGCTCAACTATGTATTTGCTTCATTAGCGACTCTTTAATATGCTCTTCTTTGTCAACACTAAAATACTAAAGTGCATCTCTATCTTGAAATGCGTGCCAAGCACTAACGACACATGTAAGATTTAACCATGATCCCTTAGATCTGCTACTCAGATCTGAATTTTGTCTACACTAGTGAAATAATCTAGAAAAATAATTAACAATTACTATAAACACCATAGGATTCTATCACCAGTACCTCAAGCACTTGTTGTGATCCTCTCTCTCAAAAGATATGCCACGTGGACACCTTTCTGCAGTCATTGTAGATGACTTTAAAATTTGTTCCCATGGATGGGCATGCTAGAATCTTAGAGGATGTTCTCTCCTTAATTTTTTGCCACACTGGGCATGGTTATTTTTCCGAATTTTTTATGTGCATCCCTCTCTCGTAACTGGGAATGATTCTTGTCTCACATCATTGGACACGAGTTCTGCCTCGCCCCGAATTTGAATAAAATTTGGTTTATATAAAATATAGTTGGTCTATATCCCAACAATACAGTTGCACACACTGATTAGCATAGTAATTATAAGGTATTAGTCGGGGGAGAGCTCTTCGGATCAAACCCGCAAGCCTCCCCCTTTTTGGTGTGGAGTTAAAAAATTTCATGGTTGATTGTTCCATGTACTGGACCACATATATATTTAAAAATTACATAACTGAATGAAACATGCCAACTAGGGGCTACCATATGGTGCGTCTAGGTTGAACCACATGGTTGCCAAAAACAATTACCAATTGAGTGCTTCCACATGCCAACTCCAAATTAAACCATGTAATTATTAACATGGACTGCCAATGATTCCACGATGCTGCTAAAAAATCCAACACAATGCCATGTGGGGTGTATGGGGTGCCACATGTGACCTCTTGGATGGTGCCACATGGCCTCTTCTAGTGGTTCCAAATGATCTCTACTACATCACCATGTTCGTATGGCAGCGTGTCACATCCAAATGCTTCCACAGCATTCCATGTGTCACGCTCAAATTTTACCACATCTCCCTATCCATACTATCACATGTTGCATCTGAGTGTTGTGACATGTACTGACATTTTTTATTTTTGCTATTGGTCAAAATATTCAAACAACTATAACTTATTCCTACAGATTGTGTTCAATGTGATTCAAGTTGCATCAAAATCGTATCATCAAGCCCTTCAACATGGCACTATTTCCATCAAATTTTGACTTCTTTTGTTTTTTATATTTCCTAGAGCCTCCTAGATCATGTAGATCATAGCCTAAGACTAGTTTGAATCTGAAGTTGATCTGAGGCATATAGTTTTGAGGAATATTTGAATCACAGGAAGGCATAAATTCGTCCAATTTATCCAAGTTCCCATGGAAACGTTATAGGCCTATTTTAAGGCCTTATTCAACCCCATGACAAATGTTATGAGTTTCTCTATGGAAATATATGATCCCACAATAGAATTGAGTCTAAGGATTCCTGAGGGAGATCTTAATTATTGGACAAGACTCAAATCTATGGCAATCTAACGCATATTTTGAGGTTGATCTGAATTTCCCTTTGATATTGATCTAGTCTTCTTATAAGAGGAAGTATGAGCTATTTACACTACTCGACCATAGGAACATGTGAGGTTTTTTGAAGGGTTATTTCAAATAGGATTGAAGGTGTGTACTCACTAGTTCTGAGGCCATGTCTAAGGTATATTTTTGGTTTGATTTAAGTGGCTATATGAATGTATGAGGTTTTCGATTTGGTCAAAGGAAAAATATTGTCTTGAATAATAGCTATATAATGGTTCATGATAGTATCCATTGTAGTTTAGTTTGGCTTTCATATTTCTTGTCTGCTCATGTTAGGACACTCATAACCTTTGAATTCCTTTACATACATTTTGGACGTTTGTCACTTTATTTTATCGGTGGGTCTTTTTGCTACCCCATTCTTTGCTAGGGGGTGTTTTTTATGTTGGAACAAGCCCTCCTCACCTATGTTTCCTCACACCCATCTTTGGCTTCAATTTTGATTCTTTATGTTCCTTCCATTGGTTTAGTGGCCTGAGATGGAGGCATTGTGGAAAATGTTGTAAGTTTTAGTTCCTTGGAAACATTGTGAACTACGATTGGATATAGATTGTGGATATATGCTGGTAATTATGGTCTAAGCATCTTATGTTTTTTGTGGATTAAGTTAGCACCAGTCTGGTGGGCAAGGTTCTCATAACGAATCATGAAAAAGCCAGAGCCTAATCCTTATACTGGCTCTCTTGCATGCAAACTCTGATCAAAGTTCGACATGAATTACTTGAGATGGAGGACAAAATAACCATAGATTGTGATTATCACTCTAAGTCTTAATTTCATTGTGATAATGGTTGATTGGATTCCCCACATATGCCATATAATGGGGCATCAAAATAAATACATGCATATTGTTGATCTTTACTGGTAGTTGATAACACTCTTGGGTAGAGTTCTTATTGAATGAAACATTGAAAATGATGAAATATTATTTATGATGGATGAACTCTAGCTCTAGTTCAAAGCTACATGAAAAAATTTTGTAAGGATTGAGGAAACCATCATATTTATGATGGATGAGCTCTAGCTCTAGTTCAAAGCTACATGCAAACGTTTGGTAAGGATTGAGGAAACCATCATAAGTGGAAATGGACCAAATCCTCTGAATGTTCGTAGTGACCATATGCCTATTGAGGTAGACGTCTCCACTTATTCTTAATTGTATAAATGCCAATGTTTATTTAGCATGTCTACTACTTTAGCTTGCTAAGCTTGTGAAGGCTCTTAACATTTCTATAGATGTCTTGGAAGTTTCTTTAGTTGATAGACATTGGTTTCTTAATCCTTTTGGGGAATTATGGTATCTCTATCTTTTTTTGGAAAAAATCTCTCTCATTCCTTGATTGTACATTTTACCTCAAATAGCCCACCTTATTTTAAGGGAGAGGGTGAAAAATGTAAATTTAGCCCTTGAAATTAAGAGTTACAACCTTCCATTTGCCCATTTTCAAGAATAGGTTTTATTTAAGTGAATCCTATGGGCCAAATACCATATTTATAAAAGAGGTATGGTAAATTAATAAAAATATAATAAATGAGAGGTATGGTAAATAAATAAAGCATTTTTTATATTTACTCCATAAGTCACCTTATATACATGCAAGGGTGTAAACAAATAAAAATATAAGTAAAGTGAGGTATGGTAAATAAATAAAATATAAATAAACTAGACGTATGGTAAATAAATAAAAACTCTTTTTATATTTAGTCCATAACCCTCGTTCTATTTATGAAGGCTCAAGAAAGAGGTTTTATTTAAGTGAATCCTATGGGCCAAATACCATATTTGTAAAAGAGGTATGGCAAATTAATAAAAATATAAATAAACGAGAGGTATGGTAAACAATTAAAACATTTTTTTATATTTACTCCATAAGTCACCTTATATTTACGAACACTCAAAAAATGCGTTATATTTAGGTGAAACCTATGGGAAAAATACTATGGGACAAATACCATGGACTATATTGTTATTAATATCATGCAAAAAAACATTATTAACCCTAATATTAGTATTAATAAAAATAAAACTGGCACATGGTATTGACCCATGGTATTCACCAAAATGGCACATGGTATTGACCCATGGTATTCACTTGGAATGTAGCCTATTTAAATGGGGGAATTAAACCAGAATAGATCCATCTTTACTCTGGATCTACTAACCCCGAGAGGTATCAAATATCGTGATATGCAAACTAGCATAGAGTGAAAAAATATTTGATCCCTCTCGGGGCTTGGTGGATCAAAGTAAAAATGGATGTTGTAATTTAATGTATGTTAAACATTTTAGCTTGGTTAAAATAAAAAATAAAATAAAAATCAACTATTAATTTTATTAATTTTTAGTAATTTTTAAGCTCCAGGCTTATGATAACCCATGGTATTGACCCATGGTAATACCAAGATCTTACAAAATTTTATAATTGAGTAAAATATTCACCATGCTTGGTGAGAGATTCGCCAAAAAATTATATATACATATTATATGAGTAAAATATTCGCCATGCTTGGTGGGAGATTCGCCAAAAAATTATATATACATATTATATTATTGATAATATCGCCTTCCATTTTTCCTATATACCATGGAGATTCGTCCATTTATTATACATATAAATTTAGGGGGGTTCTTAAAATTTTCCCTGATCTTGATCCAAGGTTTTTGGTCCGAGGTATTTGGTCCAAGGTATTGACCCTAGGTATTTGGTCCAAGGTATTGGTCCTAAGTGGTTTTGGTCCAAGGTATTGAGAAAAGCCTAAGAGTATATAAGGAGGAGAAGATCATTAGGCCAAGAGTGCAAGCAATAAGATTCTAAGGAATACTTCTATCTGAAGTATATTTTATGTTGTAGGGCTGTGTTTGAGACTAGATCTGATGTTTTGCTCCTGTTCTATTTGTTATCTATCATGATCTGGGTTTGTCTGAATTTTGGAATTGCAACAAAATTCTGAGTCAGTATTTGCAGATCTATACGCAGGTTCGTCTTAGCCAAAGAGCGTATACACACAGGTTCAGTTCTTTCAAGTAGCGTATATGTTGAGCCTCAAACCTACACTTCTTTATACATCCTCTCAGCCTCCTTTTCCTATTCATTTCCTTCTTTTGCCACTCATTCCCTCCATCAAATTGCTCAAATCATTGTATTTTAGGGCTTTTTACATGGTTTGCTAATTATGCTAATGACTGTGTTTGGTTTAGAATTTTGGTTCAAAGTGTTGTGTTTCCGCAGATCACACAGGGTTTCCGCAGCTGATCTCGGTTTCCACAGCCAACCCCGGATTCCGCAGCTATTTTATTAAATGACATGTTCCAGGTGTCCCCCAGGAAGAAGAGCCACATAGGCAAGCTCGTGGAACCAAGGACATGGTGTGTGTCCTTCCAGCTCACCCAAACCAGTCATCAAAACCCATGGTCAACGAGGAGGCAACTACGGTCAACAGAAGTCATTGGCGGTGGCACGGCTCTGCGTGTTCTGTTTTAGAGCACGTGAAGAACAGGTGGCATCCTCCTCAGTCACGAAGATAGTGGGAAACATGAATCCAACAGCAGATTGAATGCCCACAACGACCGTTGCCTAAATCCGAGGACGCAGCAAGACTACGTATTTTTGCACAGTTGCTCGAATAGCTTAGTTTGTGTTAAGCTAGTTTGCTTTCCTCTGTTATAAATAAAGCGTCTTTGAACACTGGATAGTTAGTTGTTAGCTACTGATATGTAATTTTGAACTCCCACTGTATTTTCTATTTTATGCATAATATATGAGAAGACTGTTTTCCATTTGAGCGTGTAATTGATCATTGATCCGGCTGGAGTAGGCAGAGGGCCCCTGTTTACTGAAGGCCTGTATAGTACTCTTTAATTTTCTGCATTTCTTTTTCTTATTTCATGTACAATAGCTGTATAGAATGCCTTTGATTACTGTGTTTTGATCATGTATAATAGCTGTATATAAACTTTGAATTCTGCCTATTTATATTTCTGCACTTTTCCATGACTGATCAGTGCGTTATTCAGGTTTCTTAGGTGTGCCTGGGACAATTTCCTTCTTTTCTTTTTCACAACTAGTGACACTTGTGATCATCTTGTCTATGTTGCTGACCTTCCTTGTTTTGCAGCCTTTATTTCCTTACTATCATTTAGTTAATTTGCATAGTTGCTTTCTACTTTTAGACATCAAGTTGTTTATCTATTGATGGTTCCTTCTTCATAATTTAATATCTTCATTGAGGACCAAAATATCACTTAGCACAACTTGGTTTAGTTGCTCAAGAACGCACAATTGTTGGCTTACTTAATGTTATACATGAATAATTCAGTAAAAAGACAAGAGATTAAGAAAAGCTAAATATTTGTGACTAAGTCTTTCGTTTATGTAGATTACTAGTTTCACATTGCTTAGTTTATTTGACCAGATTTCATCTTCATTTTCCTGCAGCAGCAGAGGTACGGGCCACTCATTAGTCTTTATTTGATGCCTTTATTTTCCTTTAAGAATTGATTTCATTTCAGTTGTTGTTCAAGCTTTCTTGTAGAATACTTTTAATTTATAAAAATCTCATGACAATCTCACACACTTCACTCACTTTATTTCATTTCCATCACATCACAGTAGGAGATATATACTTGAAAACAAACTTAAAAAGTTAAAAACGACAAAAGCTTAAGAAATAGTTGCCTAAGTAGATACAGTACACCTCACTTCATCAGCTGACGAGCCCCGGGTTGACATTTAAAAGTTGCAATTTAGAAATTATTAAGACCAAACATTTTTGGCGCCGTTGCCGGGGAAGTGAAATTAGGTAGCCAATTTCTAAAAAAAAATATAAAAACAAGAAAATTTAAAGAAAGGAAAATTAATAATCTCTCAAAGTATGCTCTCCTCTTGCACCTAGTGTGATTTGGAGGATCAGAAAAGAGAAAGTTATTGGTTTAATAGTTTCTTGAGTATGCTCTCTTCTTGCACCAAGAGTGACCTGGAAGATCAGAAAGAGAATTATTAACCTGACTTGAAGAAAAATAAAAAATGATATGCATAGAGCAAGAGATTCTAGGGAAGGTTTTTAGCTAGAGCCAAGAATTCGATTTTTACAACTCCATCTACTTCAAGAAATAGGAAAGAGACACCTCCATCATCTCCAACTCATACTCCTAGCTCTAGGATCCCTGGAATTCAAGAGGCAGTAGTTGACTCTCCCACGCCATCTATTGAATCCGAATTAGAAAGAGATCCTTTCCTTTCTTCTACAGGGAGACAGATTGTAATTGAAGAAGTAGAATCACCTGAGGAAGAAGGAGAAATTCCTCCTCATTCACCCTTGGTAGAGGAACCAGAGAACTCTGAGGTCTCTGAAGAAACTACCATGGCAGAAGAAGGAGCAACTGGACTTGGTAGAGGTAGAGGTAGAGGTGGAGGAGGAAATAATGGAGGAGGTAGAGGTAACATTAGAGGAAATAGGGATGGAGACAATTCATTTGGATTTCCTATAGTCGATGATGACTCCCGAACCACAATGAAAAACATTTCGCGATCTGTCCTCCCAAACTTTCATGGATTAATAAATGAGGACCCTAAAACATTTCTATTTGAGTTTGAGGTCGTATGTCGAACTTATGATTATCTGGAAGATTCTCAAAAACTCAAACTGTTCCCTTCAACATTGAAAGGGGCAGCCTTGAAATGGTTAATGGGATTACTCACTCAATCCATTAGTACTTGGAATGATATGAAACAAACATTTTTGGATAGGTACCTGGACTATTGTATGCCCACCAATCACAAGGATGAGGTATTCAAGATGGTGCAAAAGGAAGATGAAAATTTGGAGGATTTACTTGAAAGATTTCAATATAACCTGAAAAGAGAAAAAATGAGTAACTTAGATGAGGAAACTTTGAAAGCCCTTCTATTAAAAGCCATTAGAGATGAATGGATAGATATTTTGAACATGATGGGAAAAAGAGACATATCTCAACTTCCACTTCATGATATAGCAGAGCTATGTGTTCATCTCTCACGGGGGAAATCTAAAACTCAAAAAGGGCCTAGAGATCCTTCTCTCCTCAGAGCAAACAAATCTGCAACTGGATCAGTAAGTAGGGCTGAGATAGGCAACATGCTTGATGAATTCAAAACTGATATCTTAGGAAGTCTTAGTGAGCAACTAGACACTCTTAAGATCCATAATAAACAACAAGCAGAAGCTGAAGCTTTAGCTATATTTTGCCCAAAATGTAGAAAGAAACATGCTCTAAGGGAATGTCCCTTGGATGCAAAGGTTGTAGAAACATGTGTGATCTGTTGAGAGAATCATGAAACCAAGGATTGTCCTTCAATCCCTAGCCTCAAAGATGTCTTTCAGGAAGATCCAAGTACCATTGAGTCTCTCTGTTTTGTTGCTAGGAGACCTTGGCAGGGGCAACAAAATCAAGGGTTTAACAACTCTATGAATTTTCAACCCCCACCAAATTGGAATCCTTGGCAACAACCTTGGTCCCAACCTCAAAATTATTTTCAAGCATGGGTACAAGGTATGCAGAATCCTTATGGGAGATTTGCTCAATTCTACCAATATCCTCCATCTTTTCAAAACCAACAAGTTCCACAACTTCCAAATCAAAATCCACAACTATCATTTCCATTTCATCAACAACAACCCTCTCAACAGAATTCAAATTCTCAACTCTTGCTTCAACAAAAGTCAAATCAAATTCCTTCTCAGCCATTACCAAACCCCAATAATAAAAACCCTCAAAATGCTTACATGATGGAAGGTCTACAATTTCAATTTCCTACCTATATGATTTTTCCTCTCAATGATGTGCAACTCAGATCAGGTAGAGTTCTAGATAAATGTTCTATAGATGTTCAAAAGCAAAGCATTTCTGAGGAAGATTCTCTTGAAGCCAATAAGGGTTCTGAAGCATCTCTTCAAGACCCAAGCACTCAAAAAGGAAAAGAAAAAGAGATAACCCCCACAACTCCTATAGTTGAGAAACCTGCATCTTCGTCCACACCTCCTTTTCCTGAAAGGTTACAAATTGACAAAGGGGTGGAAAAACAAATCTTGTTGCCTGACTATGACTTTCTAGATGAATTGAAGAATGTCTGTATCAAGATTCTCTTGTGTTACACAAAAATATCGTCACCTTGATTATTTGCAGTGGGTGTAGGCCTATCATCACCTATACCAGCTTCCTAAGCAAGTCTTAAACCTCAACTCTTCAAAACAAGCTTGAGAAAAGAGATAAAGACATCAAAAAAGCAATGTAACTCTGGTTCTGCACTTTCTCTTACTTTTGCCTGCGGGCCCGCACCTTTTGTTCAAGGTATCTGCGTACTTATACGCTCTGTATGTAAAGGGGAAGGTGCGTACCCTGTAAAAGTCAAAAGGCACAATCTTTATCTTAAAAAACTCATCTTGGGTTAATTCTAGAGTTTTCTAGAAGCATTTGTTACGTGGATTGTTCGCTCCAAGTGGTTCATGCATCCCATCATAGGAGGAACTAATCCCTTGTTGAGAGGAGCTATCCCTTTGAAGGAGGACTCTATCCCTTTGAAGGAGGAGCTGGTAACTGATCTCCATTGCACTATAAATTGAGGCATTGGGTCAGTGGCCAGGGAGGTTAGAAGCTGAACTTTTGAGGGTAAATGCTAGTGAAATCAAGACTTCCTATTTGAGCTTAAGAGGAGAGATCACATACCTTTTTGGCCCCATTAGGGAGTGAGTGAAGCTTGTCAAAGTAGAGGAGACTTCTTGTTGGACCTGGAAGGAGCTTGTACAGCATCAAGGCAAAGGTTGTAAGGTTCTTTCCTTTTGAATTAATACAATCAAACTCATTTTTCTCAACAAGTATCTTATGCTATTTGTTTCATGGACTCCTTGA